>OY284495.1:33614376-33813949 GCA_958336395.1 Ctenicera cuprea | reverse complement strand
TTTAACTACTTACGTAGCTGTAAGAAAAATTCCCTAACATTCTGATAGGTTTTTCAATGTCCACAATAATACGTGGGGTAATTATTTCAAGAAAAACATTTTTAAAATTTTCAACAATAAAATAAATTGTGGCGTCATTAGTGAACAATTTTGGAACTACATGTGATAAACATGATGTTAATTCTGTATCACTGTTCTTGGCATTTAGTGAAAATTCAGCGTTAACCGTTAGTGCAAAAACAGCTAGCTGAATTATAACCATTTTTACATTCCCGTTCCAGACTTGAACTTATTTTGGCTAAGGCGATCTCTCGAAACTTAAAAAAATATATTTTTGGTACATTATATGAAGATTATTGATTTACAACATTAATGGTTATCGACCAACATAACAAAATTTTATGTAGAACTAGTAATCTACTGAAATATTAAATAAGGAAATAGTGTTGTAACAGCATTAAAATATACAAACGCCGAAAGTAAATTTTCGTTAGAACTAACTTGTAACGAGACATCCTGGACACAACAATTTTAAATATCATCAAAATTTGTTTTGTTTTCGGTTTTGTTGTCCTAGTTTTCCGAAAACGCGCTGGTTGCGCTTTAAGTAAAAATCCACACGCCGAGTGATCGCACCGGAACAATGTTTTTCGTAAAAAGCTTGCCTACCATCCAACCACTCTCCAAATTTTGCTTGGACCTCTTTTACCAGCTAATAAATTCGTATTTACAGAACCTGACCCGAACTTACAAATTGCTATAATTTTATGTTTGATTTTAACTTGAAAAAGCACTTATCCTGTTTAAATTAAACATATTATTTCACTGAAATTAATGTTATTTGTAATAATGGGAAGATCACCCTTCTTAGTATTTCGAAAGCATATATCAGATTTATTATTTTAATAAATTTCTTATTTTGACTTGAGAGACGTAAAACTATCCCATTCAAATTAACAAATTATTTGCTATAATTTATTTCCTGGTGGAAGTAATTCTTCCAGACTAGTTTAACGGCCTATTTTCCAGAGACAAGCCCTCGTTTAGTAAAGCCTGTTTGGAGAGTAAACTACATTATAAAATCTGGCGCCCGAGCATTTCACCGAGGTTGTACATAGAAATCAACGTAAAATCCTACTTGCAACACCTACCCCGTAACAAAAAACAGTCATAGTACAAGTATTCTAATATTGTCACGCTAGTAAATGTCTGCACGATGGTATAATAAGTTTTGCTGAAAAGCTTGAATAATATATTTAAGACAATGTTAATACAAGGTTTACACTTACATAAAACATAATAGTTGTAACATACATGAAAACCCTATGATGAGGGCAACGCTTGATAAAACCATTGGTTGTAGAGAAATGTCGTGACTGTGGCCTTACATAAAACATAATAGTTGTAACAGACATGAAAACCCCATAATGAGGGCAAAGCTTGATAAAACCGTTGGTTGTAGAGAAATGTAGTGGCTGTAGCAGAAAGTCAGTAACTACAGCAGTATACCGAAAACAACGGTTTCATATAAAACAAAACAATTCCTGCATATCAGGTGACGTTGTAACAATCCTGCTAGTACAAATAGATAGAAGGCATAGATCAATACTGAATGCATGACCTACATGCACATCTGTGAATTATAATAACTTATAAGAACTATCTTTATCAGGATGCGTTGATGCCGAACATCCTGCTGGTTCTAAGCTCGAGTAAAGAAAGAGTTTGGGGCGATGAGCCAGCAACCGATCCTACGGAAAAACTAAATAACAGCTAAAAATATCGTAGTACCGCCAGAGACAAGAAAACCGATAGAACGAAAAAATACGAAAATACGTCCACATATGGAGTAGGGTACCTAAATATAAAGAAGCAATATATACATCAGACGCAAGATACCTTACTAACTAAAATAAAAACAGAAACAATATGGAGGGAAATAGGGGTACCAACATCAATTGCATGAGTGATAGAAAACAGGGCGTTAAGATGGTATGAACACTTCAAACAAATGGAGAAAAAATAAGATAAGCCAAAAAAGGTAGTAAACTGGTCACCATGAGGTAAAAAAATAAAGAGAAGGCCAGCCGTGAAATGGAACATTTATATAAAGAATTTAAGGGGAAAGAAAGAATTACAAAAAAATTATTGGAAAAATAGAGAATATTGAAATATGAGAACGGCCAACCTGTTATGAGAAATAGACCAAAAGATAGATAGAGAGTACTATTCTGAATAGTCTCTATCAGAATGTCATATTGCGACAGAAAACTACGAGAGGTTCGTCGCATTAGTAGTAAGCCCAGCCAAAAAGCACATTCCTCGAGGTGTCACAAAATCTTATATCCCCTGCTAGAACGAAAAGTGCCAAAACCTATACAAAACATATGAAGAAACAAGAGACCAGGAAATAGGCGAACAATTGCTAGATTCACTAAACAATGCCAGAACGTCAAGATGGAGAGAAACACTCGAAAACCTCACTTTTACACACAGCAGCTGAACAGCCTGGAACCTGTTAAGAAAACTAGAAACCGGGTCTAAAACAGTGACAACACCCCCCAACAACCCCAACCCTGAAACTGTAGCTAGAAGAATAAAACACCTCTCAAAGCAAACAATAGATAAAAAAACACAAAAGAGAAGTAAAATCTCAACTTACCAGAATTCGCAAAAGCCACCAACAGGCTCTCGATCATGAACCCAATAACAACAGAGGAACTGGAAGCCGCAATAAAAACAACCCGGTGCCGAAAAGCCGCAGGGGTGGATAAAATATACCCGGAATTCATAAAACACATGGGCCCAAAGACTCGACAATGGCTATTAGACTTCTACAACGAAATAATTACTGCACATAAACACCCCAGACTATTCAAAAGGAGCAAAGTCATTGCCAAACTAGGAAATAATCCTGTCCTCTCAGAAAGCTACAGACCGATAGCTCTTTTAAGCGTATGCTACAAGATTCTAGAAAGAATATTATATTCTCAGCTGCTACCCCACGTAAGCAACAACATACCCGTCGAACAAGCCGGTTTTATGCCAGGAATAAATTGCTGCGACCAGGTTCTCGCCCTCACCACTTACATCGAAAATGGTTCCCAGAGCAGGCTCAAAACATCCGCTGCATTCATCAATCTGTCTTGCGCCTACGATACAGTGTGGAAAGAGGGCTTACTACTCAAACTATACCTTCTCATCCCATGCAAGAACTTCCTTCGGCTCATAAATGAAATGATGAGCGACAGACTCGTCCAAGTAATCCTGAATGGCAAGACGAGCCCCTTCCTGAGCCTGTAAAATGGCCTCCCACAGGGATCTGTACTAGCACCTCTAATACATCTATACCTCAGACGTACCAACTACCAAGTCATACAAATTCATGTATGCAGATGATATGGCCACCGCAACCCAGAGCTCCATTCTTACCGACACTGAGCATACCCTCACCGAAGACCTTTAGACGATGAATAAATACTTTCGAAAATGGGGCCCCTTCAGCCAAACCCCAACAAAACTGAAGTAGCGGCCTTCTACCTAAACAATCGGCAGGCACACCAACGGCTAAACGTAACGTCAGAGGGCACCGTACTAAGGCATAACCCGCACCCAAAGTACCTCGGAGTCACTTTGGACAGAACCCTGACATTCAGACAACACCTGGAAAAGCTATCAGCAAAGGTAAAAACAAGATCCAACATCATCCAAAAGCTCGCTAACACGGCTTGGGGAGCGAACGCAGAAACACTGAAGACAGGCGCCATTGCTCTAGTATACTCCACTGCTGAGTACTGTGCACCCGTGTAGACGAACAGCTGCCACACCAACCTAATTGACACACAGTTGAATCAGGTCATGCGGACGATAACTGGAACAATTAGAACAACCCCCACCCAATGGCTCCCGGTCCTAAGTAATATACCTCCTTCTCAAACAAGACGATTAGCAGCCCTAATATTCCAATTCCAAAAATGCACCAACAACCCCACCCTGCCTATTCATGCCAATGCAACTACCTTAATAAACGAAAGATTGAGGCTGAAGTCCAGGCATCCTCCTGTAACCACAGGCAGAGGTTGAAAACGAATGTAAAGTCTATTCTATTAAGTAAACCGATGGCTTCAGGTCTGCGCTGCCATTTCTCGTTTCCTAGATTATTTAAAAGAAGTAGCACAGCCGGCTGCAGCCCCCAAAGTTTTTTTAAGTGCCATACAAGCATACACTTCACTTGTCCATCTTAAATAAAAAATACGTTTAAGTTCTGTGGGTCGTTTGTTGGGGTACATTTGTTTTTGAATGCTTATAAATTTGTTATGCACAGAGGAGCCAGAACAAAAAACGTATAATTCTTCCAATAAAGAAAAAAAAATATGTTGCCTCATTTGTACACTTACAAACGTCTACCAGTGCCAGATTCAATCTGTGATTAAAACAATGGACATATATTGCTTGGGGTACTGCCTGCTTAAATAATGCTTGTACGCCTTTTAAACACCCACTCATCACACTTGCTCCTTCGTATGTTTGGGCTACACATTTATGCAATTCTATGTTGCAACTTATTAATCGATCTTTCATGTAGGTAAGTAAAGATTAAGCATCCAAATTTGCAGCTGGTGTGTAGCCCAAAAATCGTTCATATACCGCCCTTGAAAATAATATCGCACAACAACAGAAATTTGTTCTGTTTTGGAAATATATGTTGTTTCGTCTACCATAATAGCAGAGTAGTCGCATTCACTTATTTGATTGCTGATTTCTTCTGTGACAAATTTAGCAGATATAGCAATTAATTCGTTCTGAATGGAATGATGCGTGTATTTTGCATTTCGTGAACCACGTTGCAGTCTTTCTTTAAGAAATGAGTTATGTTTTGATACAAACTCCAACAACTCCAAAAAATTACCTATGAAGGTATCAATATTTATAATAGCATTTAATTAATAAAAAGTATTTAAACCTTCCTACCTTTATTTTCGCTTGTCTCATCTTCGTCGTTGCCTCTGAAAGCATTTTCCTGAACAGCAGAATATAAAACAGTTTCAGTAATTATCTGCAGGTATTTCCTATTTTCTTCAATTGTTTTTGCGTGAGCGTCACTTAGCATGTTTAAAACTGACGTACCTCAAGTTTTTGATTTCCGACCACTTAACTTCACATTTTTTGTGAAAGTCACTACAAGAATGTAGTTTTCATCCAGCACCCTTTTCCATTGCGTGTTTCCAGTTTTTTAATCCCACCGAGACAAAAGAAGCATTCGGTTCTTGTTTTCCTCCAAAGAAACGGCATGGAAAGCAATATGCACTATCCGCCAACACACTATATTCTATCCAGTTGAATTGATCGTACCAGGAAGATTTGAAACTTCGCCATTTCTTTCCAAACTTTGACTGAGGGAATGCTATTAATTTAAGATGAGCAGGAGCATCTGAAATAGAAGTTGCCAAATCCTTAGGGCCTCCACCGATAACACAAACATTTAGGTTGGCTTTCACTACTTATAGCAGGTTCTGGTTCACTAGAGGGTTGATCTGTAACATCATTCGTAACTTTTGCCTTTTTAAGCAAAAACTTCAATAAATTACCTAAATTACCGCTTCGTTTACTCATTTTATATAAGAGTAATAGAGTGATAGTTAATACAATGACGTTCCTTATTGCCATACAAATACAAGTCTGAACTAATTCTTAAGATATCCGACTTGCGGTGTTCCGTGTCTTTGAAGCTAAAGTCAAAAGTGATAAATAAGTTCTCACATTTCATAATAAATAAAGCAAATCGAGAGCCTTAATCAAAAAATTATGTGTAAATAAACTCTTTCAGCGGACATGGTAACCGTCGATTAGTCACGTACAGAGATTTATCGACGCCGCTACTCCGAAAGATGTAATAAAATATAAAAATGAAAACCATGCTTAAAAAGTACTATACATAAACAGGGTCACTACGAAATGTAAAGCGAATGAAGTAGACAAAAATATCTTGCCACTATTAGACAATTTGTTGCACGAAGTTTTATTAAATATTAAAAATATTAAAACTAGGACAATAATTTATAAAATTTGAGTGGGCACTAGCGTGGGCACTTCGATTAATAGGGGGGCACGTGCCCCCCCCCCCCCCCCACCCCCCCCCCTCTGTCGCCGTCACTGCATACATGCTCAACATCATTTTTGAAGTGGCATGTCTACGGCAAATAGAGTATAGGGCGGAGGATATGGTGAACGAGGAAGCAATTCGAAGCATAATTCATGAATTTTGGCTATGGCAATTACACACGTATGCACCCGGGCATTGTCTTGATGGAAGAGAAGTTTTTTCTTCGCCAACTGCGGTCGTTTTTTCAAAACGTCGTAGAAATGGTCCAATAAGTTGTAATAATATTCGCCGTTGATTGTTTTTCCCTTTTCGAGGTAAACGATGTGGATTATGCAGCGTGCATCAAAAAAAAACTGTGGCCATGATCTTGTTGGCCGATATAACCGCCTTAGCCTTCTTCGGCGTAGATTCGCCAGTAGAAATCCACTGTTCAAAACTGTTCCTTGGTCTCCGGTGTATAGTGATGGATCCATGATTCGTCCACAGTTATGAAATGACGGAAAAACTCCTTTTTATTGCGCTTGAACGTCGCCAAACTTGCCTCTGAAGTTGTCACACGTGTGCCTTTTTGGTAGATTGTGAGCAAACGCGGTAACTACCGCACGGATAGCTTTTTCATATGCAAATGTTCGTGTAATATATTAAGCACACGTTCATCTGAGATGTGTACTATCTCAGCTATCTCTCGGACTTTCACTTTGCGCTCTTGCAATACAATATCATAGATTTTGTCAATCATTTCTGATGTGGTGACCTCATTTAGGCGTCTTGAACGTTCGGCATCAGTTGTGCTTGTACGACTACAACGAAAATCAGTAAATCACTTGTGAATCATTTTAATCGATAGTGAAGAGTCCCCATAATATTTATCAAGCTTTGTTTTGGTTTGTGTAATGGTTTTTCCACACAAAAAAATGTTTAATTAACACACGAAATTCACTTTTTTCCATGTTTGCAAAAATACGAGCGGTTGTCTAATTTCAATGGCAGTCAAAACTGAACTAAATGACAGGTCTGTCTGAAAATTTTAATGTTGCCTAGTGACAGATGGTACTGACAAATGTCATCTGAGATTTGATATTGTGACGCCTTCTGTTACAATTTTACTAAACTTCTCACTCCGCCCTCGTATTACACGACGCGACGTAGAGATCAGCTAGGAAGCGTAAGCGCTATGCTTAGAAAAATGCACTGCTGTATATTTTTCATTATATTGCAGACAATAATCGTTCAAAAAACATTAAACTTTAACTATAAGCATTGTTAAATCCGGGGCTTTATTTTGTAACAAACTATTTTTTTATTAGCTGGTACACTTTCGGAAATAATGCGTTGTAAAGCAAAAAATTTCACAAATAAATTAGATTTTCGAGAAACTCAGAACGGAGTAAAACGATCTCCCATATACGTAATTATTGTTAATCTACAACTGCTTAGATAAGAACTTATGTCATTTATTTCCATTAGGTAATGAAGTTCATTATAGCACCAATGTAAAATGAGTTATGGAATAAATTCATTACACAACTCATTTTATTTACACAAACAAAACTGAAGCTTTGTTTATAGAAAAACTGACTGGTTGCCATAGTATTGAACAAATCGAATCTATCTCGTTCCTTTGAATTTAAAACCAATGTATTTTAAAAGTGACTTAAAATTTGCATGTAAATGCTATTTGTAACAAATTTTGAGCGGTCGTAGATAAAGGTTTGTATGTCACATGTGGGATAATGCATTATTATGGCACTCGTTTGATTACACGACTCGGTCTACGACCTCGTCAAACTTTCAAACTAGTGTCATAATACCGCCTTTATCCCACTAGTCACATGATAACTATTATAAAATTAAATTGTACAGAACTAGGTTTGAAATTTTGGGACCAGTTAGATTATTTGTTTTACGAATGTCGTCATATACGTAATTTGAGTTTATTGTCTAATGCCCCTCTGCACAGGACGATCTTTTGACGAGTTCGGATTTTTACCTCTTAGGGCATAAGGAACAACCTGTACCAGGTTATACATTTTCAAATTATAAAATGCCCATGGAATCATTGTTTAATCGTCTTTTGCTGGCTTAAGCACTCTACTAGAATAAAACTTTATCTTGGTTGTGCCTTACGGCTTGCTAGCCGACATACGAACAGCAAAATTTTCTGTCACTATTATTGCCGACACTGCCAATTTACCTAGCAAATAAAAGGTTAGCATTTGTTGTTATTATGTGCACAATAACTATGAAGTTGATGTAGAATATAATAACTGCAATGAAAACTTAAGATGTTCAAATAAAGAAACTTTATTTAAACTAAATTAAAGATTTTGTGACACATGTATTAGATATTTACGATATAAGTATCGTAATAAATCATATTACGATATAAGATAGGAAAATTGTCAAACGAGGCCGCAAGGCCGAGTTTGATAACCTATTGAATATAGTAATATGATGTTACGATAAAAATATTGTACAACGTTTTATCTACTTTCATGAAATTTTAAATTTTAGAATAAATTTTACATTTTCATTGAGAAATGTCATTAGTGACATTCATTATTGTTAGTAGGCTGTTATTCAATTTTTATTAATATCTAGGTTTCATATTTTATTTTATCATCTGTCAGTTTGTTGCAAAATAATATAGTCGCTTGCACAAATTGAGATAAATTATTGGAAATGGATTATTCTGAAGACAGTCTGCCGTCAGATATTGAAGCACTAGCTAATGGGGCTATTTCAGTCCAGATTCCCGCAAAGTCAAAAACCAGGTATGAGCTAGAATATAAAAAATTTGAAGATTGACGTGTAGCGAAAAAAACATCGACATCTGGATTGCAAATATCTAATTGTAGAAAATGTATCATAAATGTGTAGAACAAATAGTTTGCTTGTTTTGTTAAAATATTTATAATAAATAATTAATATTTCGTATCATACTGTTATTTTTATATTACAATTCATTATGGTGTCGTAATAGAAATTTGGGTATCGTAATAGAGCTCATTACGATACACCGTTTAGTATTGTAATATTGATATTACCTAATGAAAGTAGATAACATCTATTACACAGTACATGTTTTGATTTTTAAACAATACAAATACAACTAATTGTTTTCATGGACTACAATATTTAGTGACATAGTATCTGTCAACACCCTTTCTCAATGTCATAAACCGATTTATTGGAGTTCTTTTGTAAATCCACTTACTTCCAACGGCTTTTATTCCTTCCCCATCCTTGTGGTAACTGAACTAATTCCCAGGTCTTATTATCTTGCATGGATTTTATTTCTTCATCCATTGCTCTGATCCATTTTGAACTTTCTGGTAGTGAAAGTGCTTCATTTCGTGATCGGAGTTCTTCAAATGTAGATCTTGTAATTCTTGCTTTTGCAACGAATCTGGATGGCGGTAATCATTTAGTCGATCGTTGCGATCTTCGCAATGACGATTGTCCTTTTTCATTATCATAAACTTGTTCTGCATCTTTACCGTCTTCAGAAAATAAATCTAAAAGGTTTCGTGTTTCAACTTTTTTAGAATTCTTATTTTGTTAATTTTCAACTTCATCTACATGATAGTTTTCAATGAAACGTACATCCCTGCAGAAGTGAGTTCTATTTGTTTGTAAATTCAGCAACCTGTATGCTTTGGAGCCTTTAGCATACCCATGCCATCTTTCGTAGGATGTTCCAGCAATTGCTCTGCTTGGCAAACAATTTTGAAAATAAATAGGTGTTAACTGCTTCTCCCCTATACTTGATTTGCATCTTTGCATCAATGAGTAAACATCTCGCCATTTCTACTAGCGTACGATTTTTCCTCTCGGCCACACGATTCTGCTGAAGTGAAAATGGAGCAGTTATGTTAGCCTTGATTTCTTCCTGTACTAAGGAATGTTTGCATTCTACCCCCATGTAGTCACCTCTCGGTCAGACCTAATTACTTTGAGGTTTTTGTTAAACTGCGTTTTCATTTCGCGGTTTCACGGTTGGCATACTACATAAATCTGTAAGTACCAAATCCACAATTGCTATAGATTCACTGCTCGACTTTTTTGGAAATAGAATCCTTGACATTTTTCCTTTAACGCACTCTTCACAGGTTAATTTAACTTTACAATCTTTAATATGGATACCTGTAGCTAATCCTTGATATTGGAATGCTTTACAGCTTCTGGATCGCAATGTCCAATCCTTCGATGGCAAGTATGTATACAATTATACATGCTGTGTTATTTTCACTTACCGTTATTAGTGCTTTTGACGGAGTGTCAAGCCGGTGAATACTTTCTACAGCAGTTGACGTTGCAACTAAATTGCTACCTTTATAATTCTGTAATTATTCATCTTAAATTTTACTTCCAAGTCCATTTCGGTGAGTTTCATTACCATTACCTAATCGCTCTGCCTTTAAACATTGACCATTTGCTAGGTAAACGTTATCGTGTCTGCTGCTATCCAAAGTTTCGAAGAATTACTTGTTATTGGTCATGTGACTCGTTGCCTCCGAGTCCACATACCAGCTATCAATAATTGAAGATATAAACCCTGTATTAAAGCAGTAATTTAAAGAACGATTTTCATGCCCATTACAATTTCTTTATTATTCGTAACTTTGTTCACTTTGTGGCCAGATCTATTCTTCAATTTACATTTTTTATATTTACTGCATTCTCTTTTGAAGTGCCCCGCTTTAGAAGAAGAGAAACACGTTCCTGTTTTACTCCTGTACGACTTGCTGTCACTTTTGACCTTCAAAGCGGTTTCTTCATTTTTTTGCAACACAACCATCGTCTTGTGTATTCATCCAACAGCTTTTCTTTGGTCATTTCAGGAGAGATCTTCGTTCGGTCTACTTTCCAAAGCTGTTATCAGCGTGTTATAACTGTAAACTACATAACAGAAGGGCCACAGACAAATTTTTTGCAAGTTCTTTCCCTAGAGCCGTTAGTTGGTTATCAAGTCAAGCATTGTATTGACATGATCCTCCATGTTACCATCTTCAGTTAATTTTTTACTGCAGAAACATTTCAACAAAAATATTTTATTAGTTAAAGTTTCCTTTTGATGATACTTCTGCAAAGCATTCCACGCTCCTTTAGCCGTTTCTTCCTTCCTTATGTGAATTAATTGATTATCTTCAACCAAGAGACCAATTGTTGCTCTTGCTTTTCCATCACATTTCATCCAGTTCTTATCTACTGTTTTGGGTTTCGGTTTAACTAGAGAGTGCCCATTTTAAAACTCCGAGCCTAAATTTTTTTAAATAGGGAACACACAATGCAACCCCCAGATCACTATGCATTTCTACCATTTTTTAAAAAATTGAGATCAGAGTTGTTTTACAGTACATGTATCTATTGTACTAATGATTAAGTACAAATTTAAGGTTACTTTAATAACTCAAATTTAATATTTGACAACAATAACTACAATAATTTAATAGGAACATAGTACAAAAACTAACGAAGCAGGTGTTCAAATTGCCTTCCCCCTTCGTTTTCGCAGAGTATAATTCTTCTACGCATCGAACCTCTAACACGAGCTAATATTTCCGGTGTGATAGAGCGACAACATTGAATTATCCTTTCGCGTAGATGTTCTTTATTTCGAATGGGCAGTTCCTAGACATCATTTTTTACTTTGCCCCACAAAAAAAATTCTAGCGTAGTCAAATCGGGACTACCGGCAGGCCAAGGATGAAATGCACCTCGTCCAATTGCGCGTCCCTCAAAACGTTGGTTAAGATAATTTCTCACATCCCTATGAAAATGCGGAGGTGCACCATCATTTAAAAACCACATGCTATTCCGTACGTTTTGAGGAACTGTTTGGAGGAGAGCCGGTAGTTCATTATTAAGAAATTTAAATACATTTCACCATGTAAATTTCCATTAAAGAAATGTGGACCTATTACAAAATCGCCAATAATACCGCACCACACATTAAGAGAAAGAATTCTCTGAAAATGAGTTATCCTGATTCAGCGGGGATTGTCTTGGGCGTAATAGTGGCAGTTATGTCGATTAACCATGCCGTTGTTGTTTGAAAACCTCGCTTCATCACAGAAAAATACCATACTTAAAAATTCCGCATTGCCGTCTAAGAAATTGACAATACTGAACACGATGATCATAATCCCTATCTTCAAGATGGTGTATGGTATAAACATGGTAGGAGTGAAATTTGTTCGCCTTAAGAATATTGAAAACAGAATTTTTGCTAATATTTCAATTACAGCTACTTCGCTATGTTCAACCGTAACTTGCCGTGCCCTTACTTAGGTTTTGGAAATTGCCCTTACTCTTGTAAATTTAGAAAAAGCATTCTAAATGTTTTGTCTGTTGGAATTCGTCTACCTGGAAAGCGTTGCGCATACAAAGTACTGGCAGCACTCGCATTTTTTCGACTTTCACCCAGAATTAGAAGCATGTCCACTTTGTCAGCGTTGGAATACATTTTGCACCAAAGATTAGTGATCGATAATCTTTGTTTTGCACCGTTCAAGTAATGTGGCTTGGCGAATTTGATTAGTAAACTGTCAAGTTAATGCAAACATGATTGCCCTGATCTTAATTATAGAAATATTTTGTTTTAAAATAATAGTTGGCAGTGACTTGTATTGTGTGTTGCCTATTTAAAAAAATTTAGGCTTGGAGTTTTAAAATGGACACTCTGTATAATATCCCATAAATCTTTTATCAAGAAAAATTGTACTGTACATTTCCACACTTGTTAATTTGTGTCGTTCAGTTTTACAATTGAGATACGTGCACTATCTGCCATATTTTTCAACAATTTTTATTAAACTATTTCTCTGGGCCCCTAACCTATTGTAGAATATAACTGCAATGAAAACTTAAGATGTCTAAGTAAAAAAACTTTATTCATAAGATTTTGTGACACATGTGTATTGTATTATACAGTACTTGTTTTATTTTTAAACAATACCAAACAACTAATTATTTTCATGGAACTACAATATTTTATCGACATTGTATCTTTCAACAGTTGATAGGTTTTTATTAAACTTCTTTCACAGATTTAACGTTACTTTGGACAACATGGATACACTTTTCTATTTTATTTAAACATAAACATATTGCTTACAACTTTGCGTTTCTTTTTTACGCCAATGATTTGTTAATCTTGAAATTAGTCGCATCTAACGAGCTTTCAAAGAAGCAATATTTTCTAATAATTTCCTGTAGTAATTGTATGGTAAGTTTCTCCCTAAGGTACTTTTTCTGTCTTTAACAATTTTTTACTCACAAAACAAAACGTTATTAGATTTGATTAAAATATTACAAATTCCAAGTCGTGTTTTATTTATTTTCCAAAAGGTGGCGTAGCATTATAGAATTATCGTCGCGACGCGATATGGATTTAGAACATGGCGTCTAGCGCCTCGTGACTATTTCTGGCGTGTCGTGGATTGCGAACTCAGGAATTGACCAAGTGCTTCGCGCGCTTGCCTAAAATATAAATCCAAGCATACCACTATTGGTGAGTTCTGCATGAAAAAAGTTTGAAAAATTTGCCATGCAGTAGATACTATAGATGATTTAGTATTTTTGAGTTTATACCCCTTTACAAAATATATTTTTTTATAGTCTGGTTAAGTTTATCAGTTATGTGAATTAATAACATTAAAAAAAGTAATGAAAGATAACAATAATTTTTAACTTAAGTGAAATAAGTGCCTGCGGAATATTGACGTAACAGTCAATGACCCTTGATCAATAACAGTAATTTAAAGGTTATTTGGTTAGACAATTACAAAATATCCTCCGAATATAAGGGTATGAAATGATTAAATTCTAGTTTTAAATGTCATTTTTCAGGTTTTACAATGAAACGGTTATTTCAGAATCATTAAAATAAAAAAAAATTGCTGCAATAATTTTTATTAATTATTTCTTAATTTTAATTTAAGTATATCTCATAAAATCGAAATCTACTTTGTGGAAGGGACAATTAATAGAAATACGTAAGAACAAAATTACTTAAGTAGTGTAAGTAGAACGCCAGTTGTAGTAGTAAATAGTAGTAATATTAGTATCTAACTAAAATTACCGAAAAGAAATGATTGTAGTTTGTAAAGTTAATTATTCTTGAAAACACAAATTAATAAAAGTAGAACTGCTATAGTTTTCGAACAGTTCATAGATTTTAATTAACACGCTGGGGTGTCTGGTGGTTAGTCTGACTTTATTGTCATCTAACCACCATTAATATTAAGCTATTCTAAGAAAAAACGGTTTAGGAAAACAACTTCGGAAAAAATCCTAGAAAAAATTCGTTGGAAAAAATCCCTGCGGAAAAAAGTCCTATAAAAAACAATCCTCGGAAAGAAATTTTGGATAAGAAATCCTTCGATAAAATGCCAACGAGACTCGTGGTATGCAAGATTTTTGAAGTTTTACGAGCAAATTGACAGACAATTCCATTCCGATGATTTTAAATGATCGATTATTTGTGTTTTAGATTTGACTTTTTAATTCTGTTTTATTTAAGTATGTTATTTAATTTTTATTTGCTGCGAAAATAAGTTAGCGCAGATTTCTTGATGTAGAGTTATTTACTAAAGAAAACATTAACGAATTTTGTTTAATTGCATAATTCAGTTTATAAGTTTTTAAATCCATATTAACTAAAATACTGAAGCAACTGAAAACGAATTACTAAAGTATTTTGGGTAATTTTTTTTTCGTAAGGATTCATATCCGAGGTTTTTTCCGAAGATTTTTATCCAAGGATTTTTTCCGTAGGTTTTTTTTCGAAGGTTTTCTCCAAGATTTTTTTCCCAGAATTTTATTTCTTGATTTTTTTACGCCTACCCTACGAAACGGCAAGGAGTACAGAAAGTGTTGAACTAAAAATAAAAACTACCTAATTTGAACAGTAATGTAATGATGATTTTGCTTTTCCTACATTACCCATGACGTACTAGAAACGAGCCAAAACTGAAAACGTAGAAATTCTTTAAATTAAACAATCTCTGACCCCCGAGTAAAAATAAAAACAAATCGTACAAAAAAAAGTGTAACCTGTATTTAGCAAACATATTTTTACAATTATGTTTTGTTTGTTTGTAAATGGGAAAATTCAGTGTTTTTTCAAACTTTATAAAGGTGGCCCCTACAATTTTTTTTAATTTTTACTCTAACGCTTTATTACTCAAAAATGAGTTTCACAGATAGATCACATTTTCTATAGGAATACCTTTATAAAGACGCAACGTTACTAGTTACTACGCACAATTTTTTTTAAAGATGTGTAAATTAAAACATATTCTCAAAGTTTTGGAATTTTCCAAAATGCTCAAAAACTTCACTAAGGTAATAGAACTAGGGATGATCTACTTGATTTGTGTCCTAATTTCACTATGCCACCTTCTATGAATTTTTGAAAGTATTGGATTTAAACCGTATTTATTTAAAAATTAGTTATCAGATCGGCATGAAATTTAGTACATGTTTTAAATGCACATAAATTATAAACGGGGTCGCAGCTTTGTGTCCATCGGTCGTGGTAGCCACGACGGTAAAATAAATTACAATAAATACAAGGAATTACATATAACAATGTTGTATGGCCGAAAGACCGGAATTTTAATCGCAAAATAGCAAAAAAAATTCGTTAAAATTGAATAAGTAAACAATAACCAAGGGCCTACTCACATCCAGTCAGTTATATGTGAAACAAGGTTTTCTACAACTGTGATATTTACTAAAAGTTAATGTTTCGCGAGAAATGGGCGTCTCAAAAGAAATGAATAAGCAAGGTTTTATAAACTTCATTATGCATGTGCCTGTTATGATAGAAAACGGGACTATCGTTGTATTAACGAATTTACACGTTCTATTTTCATTAATTCGTGGTTGCTATTCTACATTCAATGAGCACTGTTTTGTTTTATTTTATTATTACACAAGCATCAATTCCAGCTGACCAAATAGATAATAACTATCTACACAAGCTACCATAAGGTCAATTATATGGATGTGTTATCATTCTAAGCTCGTACATAATTCGTCTAAAATTTAATATATGCGCTAACTATATATTTAAAGAAGTTATAGCAGGAAGTATTATTAATTGATTGCCTCATAATTTAAATACTGACTAACAACTAGGCTAGAAATCCAGACACTAGATTTATATCCCAAGGTTTATAGATCTCTGTAGGTTACGTCAAAAATACGTTGGTACATAAAGTGCGGCAGCAAGCAGGGGGGATGTGACGTAACTGTAATCCAACGCCGGCCGCCTCAATTTGTTTTGGTAAACAACAAATGGTGAACTTATTATATTATACGCCTTGCTGTCATTGTATTTTTTCGATTGTTTATTTTTAAACGATGTTTGGTGTTAATAGGTTTTGATTAATCGTTTTCTGATTATCCTGCAAAATCGCCAGACGCACTTACCAATAAAATCCATGCATGCAGCGACATGCAAGAACAGACAAAAAGCATTATTCGACAATTAGTTCAGTTTTTTAGCGACTTATTTGTTCACTTCATTGTAGAAGAAAACTATTTTGTGGGTTCACTAGGAGACTCAAATAGAATATTTTTAAAAGCGAGACCTATCTCAGAAACGCTACCCCTCCTCTAACGTCCCTCCGTAAAGCTCGAATGCACTCGCCGTGCTTTATTGTTTTTTTGGTTATAACTCAAAAAGATATCTACATGTGATTTTCATTAAAATATTGGAATTACTTGTAGTTTTGCACGGAATTTTTTTCATTGACGTTGTAATAGTCTTTAATGTTTTTTTTTTTATACAGGATCGCTATTATGTATGGGACCAAAGCTCCCCTGGTCAAACGGTTTGAGATATGCGTTTCATATTTGGTATATGTTAATTTGAGGTTATTTTGCATATTCTGAAGAAAAAAACATTTTTTTTGCATACAGTTTTTAAGTGCGGTCGCCATCTTGAATATTTTTAAATAGCAACCTAGGCTGTGTGATACATCAATAGAAAGCTTATTTTTCTCTTTTCAGAAATATTAAACATGTACCGGGTTATATAAGAAAATAACGCAGAAAAAGTAAAAAAACATTTGAGGCATGCTTACATCGTTTAGGACTAACTTCTTTTTCAGGAAAATTCTTTTTTTCAACAACATCGTGGTTCTGAAAAGAACCTTCTTTTTCTTCGCAAAGCGGTTCCGCAGAAGGAGATGGAGCGACCTACTTCGAGCTGGTGTACTTGGTTAATTCGTCACTGCACATTTACTCAAATCCTTTGCATTAACAAAACGTCATAAATAAACAAAACACAAACAGTAATTAAAATTAATAGAATAACAAACAACATTTCTTAAGAGAGGAAATGTTCAAATTGCTGCCCATTTACTTCTTGGCAATAATGAATGCGCTTTTTAAAATTGTCTAAAGAGTCGCGCAAAGAATTGCGAGCAATAGCAGCCATTTCAGCAGAATTCTTATAAATTGTCAGGTCTATTTAAATAAACGCGACTTTTTAAATGGCCCCACAAAAAAAAATCTAAAGGAGACAAATCTGGTGACCGAGCGGGCCACTCCACGGTTCCTCTTCTCTCGATCCAACGCCAATAAAAATTAACCAATTATCATGAGAATCTCTATCCGTTCTCCTTATGATAAACGATCCATATTGCAGAATTCTAAAGATTATTTGCCAGACAACACAACTAAGGAAAGAATTAACAATGTGTGATGTTTATTTTGTCACCTACTTGTGTTTGCTTGTGTTTTGTTTATTTATGACGTTTTGTTAATGCAATGGTTACTAGATTTTCCTAAATGTGCAGCGACGAATTAAGCATGCCTCAAATGTTTTTTTAATTTTTCTGCGTTATTTTCGTATGTAACCCTAAACATGTTTAATATTTGTGAAAGGAGAAAACAATAAGCTTTCTATTCATGTATCACACAACCTAGGTTGCTATTTAAGAATATTCAAGATCGCGGCCGCGCTATATGCAAAAAAATATTTTTGTTACTTCAGAATATGCAAAGTATTGAATTATAATAATAAAAAAAAATTATAAATTATGTTCTAATCTCTTTTGCAACGCCACCACAGAGATTTAATTTTCCGCACTTGAATTTTGATGTACATTTTTTGCAACTGCACTTTACAAGTTCTTGACAGCTCACTTGCGCTTCAGGAAGATCAGTCCAAACTGGCTGCCACGAATCTTTGATCATTCTCCAACCCCACTGGTCTAGTTCAGTACTTGTTAATCGTCGTGTTAAAGTTTGTCCCCATATAATGCCTCCTTGATAAACAGCTCGTCAAATATGTTTTAGTAAACAAGACGACGTTGGCGATATATTTTCAATATTTCTATTTTTTTTAATAAACATCCATTCGAGCTTCATTCCCTTTTTCTAAATTAGACGAGCGGTCGTACAACAAAATTGTAAAATGTTTCCAAACTTTCAGCTGTTGTTCGTTAGGATGCCTTGGATTTAATGTTAAATCAACAAAAACTTCTGTTGTTTCTTCAAATGATAGCTATTCCTGCCACTCTGTCTTCTTTCCTCTGCCATTAAACGAAGACACAGTGTCACATCTAGAAAATGCGGAAAAAAAGGAAGGTTTACGCTCAATAGGTAAAGAAATTTCGTGACAAGGAATGTACCTTAAATTTTTCCAGTTACAAAAGCAACCCATAATTCGTCAATCTGCAACCTTTTGTGAACATACACTGCCAAAACCACAACGTCCGTATCTACAGTCTTTATTAATCTTTTTTTATGGCCATTATTAAAACAATTGAGTACATGTAAACATATCTGCTTCTTCGTGGTTGCATATCAAGATGTCTTCATTTACTGTTCATTTTTACAAACTGTACCGTCTTTATAAATAGATACAACAATTTTATCACCTAAAACATCTTTCCTGCAAGATATTTAGCTGCTAACTCATAGAGAGCAGTTTTGTTCTTATTTTTTTTGGCAGGACCTTGGTGGGGACAGTAATATAATTGTTGGGAAGTGGTTTGGTTTGTAAAAAACTTGTAGAGAAATCGCAGTTTATGGTTGATTTTCTAAAATAGCCTGTCTTAAAATTTTATCGGTTTCCTATTAAATACTTCCCTCGTTATCAGAATTTTTCGAGGCTAAACACTTCATAGCTGCACTAAGGGATTCTTTAAAAAGTACAACGGTATCACGACTATGCATTTGTTCTATTAATTCTGGAAACATGAAAAGTATTCTCAGTTTTAATCTAGTTGAATTTATTCTGTATCCATCAGCTAAATCAACAACTTCAACATAATTAGCTCATTTTATACATTTTATTATTTGCTTTGAAGGATTAAATAAATTCTATTAAGTAAGCAAGAACTATGCCTTCCACAGAACTAGATGTTGACGAGTATACTTTTTCTTTTCGAAAATGTTCAACCCTACGGTAAAATCCTTGTAGGCACCTTAAATGATATTCTGATTTAAACGCAATTAAGTCTCCGGTACATATTTTTCAAAGGATGTTACGATCATTTACTTCCGCGGCATATCTTCGCATTTTTTTGTCTAATTCCATAATCTGTACATGATGTAATGGAGTTTTACCTGCTTGGTCACAAAACAAACATGTATTTTGTGTCGACTTTAGTTTGGGGTTCTTTGCATTTTTGGAACAGCTTGGTTAACCACGAGTGTTATTGCTATGGCAAAAATTCACGAATAAGGCTTCGATTTGCTGCCACACCCGTTTATTCGCCAGACTTAGCACCGTCGGACTACCACCTGTTTCCACGTCTGAAAAAATACCTAGCAGGCCAGAAATTTTTAAAAGACTATGTTAAAGCCTACTGTGGATGCCTATTTTGAAGAACTTGACAGTTCTGAATTTTAGCAAGCCATAGAGGCTTTGGATCATCGCTGGTCCAAATGTATCGAAGTGGCAGGGGACTATGTTGAAAAATAAACGTAATTTCAAACCGCAAAGTTCTATTTTTCATTTTCATTCCACGGACATTCAGCCTATACTCGTAATACACAAAACAATCACATTGTTTCTATTAACTAACCACGCCTGACCTAAATGAAACCGACATCTTCTTAAAACTGGTTGGGGGATATTAAAAAAATTGATAAGTTACTTAATCCTTAACAGCTCTACCTGTCCTAACGGAAACCCACTCCGGAGTTGTCGAGTTAGGCCCCTTCTACCCAGGATCTTAATTCGGTCGTAGTAGTTGGGCCCCGCAACTACATTGTAGGGATTATAAATCGTTATCACTTAAATCAGATTTCTAAAAGTAATACATCTACTTGCAGTTGAAGGTTAAACAATTTTAGATTAAAAAACGCATGCATCCCCCTACAATAGCCTTTATTTTAACAGTAACTTCAAGAACATCACATGCACATAAAACTAGATACACAATATACAAAGCGAAAACATGAAAACAGATATGTGCCCAAAAATATTAATCATTACAGTATAGGGTGGTCCAATTTCGATGATTTTACACATCCGTTATTCGTTTTTAATGAAACTAGAAAAAAAATTGATACTGTATTATTCAGTCAGATTTTTTAAAGGAAATTTGAATGCCGCAAACCAAAATTTAATATCTAGATTCGTTTCCGATATACAGGGTGAAATAGAAAATTTCGGAATTTTCACAAATTACAACCATTCAAAAATCCGAAAACACATTATTATTCAAAATTTAAGTCAGATTTGACGAACTATAAACAATAATAATAATACCATGGTCAGAGCCAGAGCTATGGTTTTCATTAAAAAAATACAACTTTGTCACGGCAGTCAAAATAAAATCTTATCGAAAAAATATTCCCGAAAGAAAGCCCCCCCAAAAAAAGTCTCTGAAAAAATTCCCCGGAACAAAGCTCCTTGAAATGAAAGCCCCAGGAAAAAAGCCGTAGAAAAACTGAAAAATGGCCTCTAGAAATAAAAGGCCTCAATAAGAAAAAGATTCGGGAAAAACCGATAAAAAACTGATACAAGTTTTGGACCTCAGAGCATTTCCTAATGCAAATTTTCGATTTTCGCCAAACAAAATTAATTACAGTAGGCTGTCGTTTTACACTTTATAACATTTAGTATTCTCCTTAGAGACAACTTCTCAACATGCAAAAACTCGGTTTCAATTGAACTAAAAATATAATTTTTATATGAGTGGTGCAGAGTAAAATAAGACACGGCAAAAACCACGTTTTTTTCTGTAAGATGCTTATTACCTGTTTTCAAAAGTATTTTGTATCGAAGCTGTTTTTCCACGAGATGTTTTTTCCGGGGATGTTTCTTTACCGAAGATTTTTTTTCCAGGAAATGTTTTCACCCGGGGATGTTTTTTCCGGGTCTTTTTCTCCGGAGTTTTTTTATTTCAGGATTTTTTCAGCGATTTTTTTCCGGGACTGTTTTTTCCAGAGATGTCTTTTCCGGACACCAAAAAGTTCGCCCCTAAAATTTTAAAGTTGCTGCTTTACATCAAAACACTGTTTCTTGCAAATGAGTCAAAAAAGGGACGAAAAGCGGATTCACTTAATTAATAATTTCTGGGGCTCAACTCGTCCCTAAGATTACCGATGCCTGTCTCTTGCAAAGGGATTAATCTCAGGTATGAGGCCCAACTCGACCTCACCCACCAACTCGACCTTTATGTGGGAACAATTCGACTCTAATTATAAGGAGCTAAACGGATTGGGAACCAACTCGACTTTACTAAAATCAGATGAGTATACTAATGTTTAGCCGGTCACAACGCTGACAAGTGATGAGTCGTTATCACTCATGGACCGCTTAAATTATAAATAAGAATATAATTGTAACTAGAAGTAAAATTGTTTTTTTCCTCTTTTCATAAAGAAAACCATGTACTGATTTCTGCGCAAAAACATAGATCAGGATTAAGCAGCACCGGAAATCAGAAAAAAAATTTGTTTTTAAGTTTAAAAATTTTGCCCGTTTCGAAAATATTAGAACACAACATTTTACTCTTTTAGAACTATAAGATAGCAAACTTTAAACCAATCTACTATTTATTTTTAAATCAATAATTTTTGGGGTTTTCAGAAGTCTCAATGTTTCCGTCAATTGTTTTTGAAATTTTATTTATTTAACCAGGAACGTGTCGAGAGCTGTTGCAGCCTGGGTGCCAGCTCTACTTTACCGCCCCTGTGTTATACAAGTTGTTTACAAATGTAGGGCCAGTTCATTTGCCTATTTATTATTAACGGCAGAAAAAAAACGTATCAGTAAAAGTTATGGCTAATGGTGACGAGCGTTTTGGGCATACAAAACATAATGGCCGACTTCCGGTTTAAGCAAAAGCAACTATATCTTTATTTTTTTAAATAGAACAACCTTTATTTATCACTTCTTGACTCGAGAAAATTTAAAACGTAAAAAGTATGGGGAAGTACCAGCGACCTGTTTCGCCCATTTTTACTTACCCATACTTCTACTGAAGTAAGGAAAGTTATGATTTCATGCAAAAATACGCGTTTTTGACTCTAAAAAATCCAAAAAAGTGGTTTTTAAAAAATGTCTATCTGCGGGTGGGTTCATGGGTGCGTTCGTTTCCGTATATCTCCGGAACCCCTTAACCGTTTTTTCTAGGATTTGGTGTGTGGTAGTTTTTTAGTTGCAGGTCGTTAATCAGAACCGGAACCGGAAATTAGACCAGTTACTTTGGTATAGATTTGTTTCTAATCATTGTATTTGAAATTTTGAATAAATAGCGTTGTAGTGCATCTAAAGACAAATCAAATATTTTTTACCAAATGCTGTCTCTTCAATATGGAGGCCGCTACGAATTATTGAAAATTTTAACTTTAATGTCCGATTACTCAAAAACAAAATATCGAATCAATACAAATTATTATATTATTTGATAACCCTTGATAATTATAATCAAGCGATGCAAAAATATTTTCAAAAATATGAAAATTGTAAATATACTAGCGGCTCAAAATTTTGAACATTTTCGATAAAATTCCTCCAATACTGCTCACAACATTTTTTTGAAACTTTGTGAACCGACAGAGCTTGCAATAAACTACAAATGTGTTTGTTATGTGCGTTTTCCGGAAGTTGCGGGATTTTAACTACGCTATCAATTGGCTCTAATTAAAAAAAATAGGTTTCATTCTTTGCAAATTTTTTTGATCTCTATAAATAAAGTTATTATAAGCATTTTTGATTCGCGCATTACCTATCGCTTTTATGTAGTCAGCAAGCGCCCCGCCCAGTACGTAATCAACGCCTTGAGTCTGGAGTGAGCGCCTTGTACGAGCTTGAGATTAATATAATAAATATGAATATTTAAAACTTAATAAGTATGAGAAAGTACCAGCGACTTGTTTTGCCCATTTTCTATTTATTATTTATGTATGTCTATGATTAAAACTCGTTTTTACATTAGGATTCTGTCCAAACGATTATCTCATGTCCGGTAACCCTACGATGGTGTTTTCACAAGGGTCGAATTTTTTTTAATGATTTGTCGTTTCCATGCATGAACGCGCCAAGGGTTGTTGCCGCCCAGGAGCCAGCCCTGTTTCCACCCTTATATTAATTATACAGGGTGTTTATAAATTCAGGGCTAGTTGATTTGCTCATTTATTATTGGCGGTAGAAAAAACATGTAGAAGTAAAATAAAATATCCGACTTCCGGTTTAAGCGGAAACAACTATCTTTATTTTTATTTAATGGAACGCCTGTATTTTTTAAGCTAATTTGATTGTATGATAAATTTTGTTTAAGAAACTATAACAAAATAGTAGGCCTAAGGTTAATAACAAGCGAGATGTTTTGATTTAATGCAACCTATGTAACCAATGGTAATGATTGTGAGTATTGATTATGATTATAAATACATTGCATTGCATAGGAAGCTGTTGTTATGAAAGTAATAAAAACGATAAACAAACGTGTAACATATGCCGCAATAAAGTTTGTGGATAAACTAAGGCACTTTTCGTTTAATTTGCCAATCAAAGCGCTTTTAGCTGTCAACCTAGGTCACCTGACCTAACTTCTATGGATTTTTTGTTTGGAAATTTTTAAAATATAATAAACAACTGATGAAATAACATGAATTGCCCGTTTGTTTAGTACTTTTATCATTTTCTTACTAACAGCCTCTTAAGATCACTTGATTTAGAATCATTACCATTGATTACATACGTTGCTGCAAATCAAAATCAAAATATTTCGCTTTAGGCCTACAGTCGTATTATAGTTTTTTAAACAGAATTTATCCCCTACAATCGAATTAGCCTAAAAATACAAAGTGTTTCATTAAAAAAAATAATGATGTAGTCGCTTTCGCCGGAAGTCGGCCATTTTGATTTGTAGGCCTAAAATACTCGTCAGCATAAACTGTATAACTTTTACTCATACATTTTTTTTCTATAAACTGGCCCTGAATTTAAACCTAATGACCTGTTAAATTTTAAAGGGAGTAATATAAATGAAATAAATATACACATAGGTAATGCATTCCTAAATGATGCTTTTATTTCTGTCAAACTTTGACGACACAAAAAATGAGCGCGTTTTAGGAATAGTAACTTATATTTACAAAAGCATCAAAGTTTTAACCACCGACGATGACCTCAGTAATAGCCTACAACTGTAGCGAGAACGACCGCAAATACTTTTATTTTTATTATTATTATTAATTAAATAATAGTCTATAATTTTGTGACAAAGGAAATGGGTTTAGATTTTTTTTAGGGAAAAAATTCTTCGCGATTAAAAACACCAAAAACGAAAGAGAAAATTTGTCAGTCAAAAAATGAGTGGAAGGAAAAAATTACACCCCCCTCCAACTATAATAGTACCTAAAAAGTAAAATGTCAACTTTATTCTACTATTATTCATGATCACTTTAACTCAAACAGAATTTTTTTATCGTCTCCCTTCGTTAACTAAGAAGGTTGCGACGCTCGTTTCCCCAGTTGCCTATTTGGCAACTCTGTAGTCCGGTAGTTAACTTGCTTATTCGTATAATCGCTGGGAAGTTCTCGGGCGCCAGATTTTATATGGAGTTTACTCTCCAGAACGGCTTCGCTATAACAGAAAGGCTTAGCGAAGACCTGGGTAACTGCAGTTGAAGATGTCGGTCTCCAGGGGTAGCAAATACGGTAGCAATACGGTAGAAATACAGTAGCAAATACGGTAGCAATACAGTAGCAATTCAGTAGCAAATACGGTAGCAATACGTACATACGGTAGCCCATAGATAAACAGTAGTCACCAGTAGTCGTTACGGTCGGAAACGGTACCAGTTACTAAGGCAACAAACTATTATCTTGACACCAGGCGATCAACTTCGCCAATATGAAGTTGCACAACAATGCTCTCAAACAAATAGGAAAGAGAAGAGTAAACGTTGCCCAGGAAATATTTCGCTTGGGCGAGTTAGAGAAGAAATGCTCCCTGGTTTTGCTCGAGGGCGAAAAGTAAAAGATTTAGAAAGAGAGAGAAGAGGAAACTTTTCCCAGGAAATATTTCGCGTGGGCGAGTTAGAGAAGTGCAACCCCAGCAAGTATTTCGCGTGAGGTGCACTCCGGAAAACACAGTTTACAAAAATAAAAGAGAGCGAGAGCAGTATCTGACGTTAATAACAATGGTGTCAAAACATAGCCTGCTTACCCCAATATGCTGGATGTGGTGGTCGGTTACCTCGGTCAGAACGCTGGTGACTTGTAGTGGTGGCTGGACTGGTACTGGGCTGGAACATCGGCGTACTGAACTCGAAAATTCAAAATTTTGAATTTATAGCCGGTCGGTATGCGCCCGATATCGAAGCGCATCCCCACTCTAAGAGAGCGGGGTAGACATATCATCTCTGAGGCTTCGATCCGCGAGTCAGCGGTTATCTGATTCTTGGCCGTAAATGAAATGTTTCAACTCAAATATGCATTTTAAAATTACAATTTTAAAATACTAAAACGGTTGCTAAATTACTGAAACTTGCACACAATGACTATAAAGCATAAACCAACGGAACCCTACTTATTTTAAATATAAAATAAACCCCTAACGGTAACATAATACTGTAAACGGAAAACGGCATATAAACTAAATGTAAAACTTAAACAGTTCTTGTAAATTAAATCCAAAATTAGTAACGGTTCGTTACAAGGTAGGAATGTTTGATTTTCAAAAATTCATAGGTGTCGTAGAGAAATTAGCGAACTGAGACATGAACCAATTTGCAGTTCATCTATAGCTCTATTAGTCTACAAAGTTAAAAAAAGATCGCATGGCCAGTTTTTTCTCTGTATAGAGCTGTTCAACTCGTTTTTGAGCAATAAAGCGTTAAGGTCAAAATTTTCAAAACATCGTAGCGGCCGCCAGTTTGATACTAGAACTTTCGGAAGAAAAGCGTTGAACTTGTGGTCTTCTATCTGATTACGTTGTCAGATTTCTAAAATTTAATTTCTGAAAAAAACGTTACCAATAAAACATGTCTAACTTCCGCTTCCGGTTTCGTATTTCTTTAAAAGCTTATTTCCACGATGAATTTTTATATACTCCTTCATTCTAAAGCTCATCAAAATCGGACCATCCGTTTGGGAGATATGGGCGTACACATACACAAACACACCCACTAACGCACAATCAGAAGTTTTTGGGTTCCTGGAGGTCCAAAACATGTATTCTCTGTCAAAATCTCGATTTCGAAATTTTTGAGAGACTAATACGTTCCTAGGTATACTGAAAGTATACGACAGCAAAAATAAAAATTACATAAATAATACAAATAACAATCCGTACAATTAGTTAAAAGTAAACTGTAAGTACTCAATGTCAATACAAACACGATTAAAAGCCATATTTAATAACGTTACTTATCTTGCAATTTAATGGAGTCTTGAAGATCCGGAGGTCTGCGGCGATGTGCGATGTACTAGGCAGCTGCTTGTTGCGGTTTGTAGAAGTTTTGAAATTCTGCTTGAAAATCTCAGGAAGATCAACGTCGAGAGGTCACCAATAATGTAATGTTTGGTTTGGGAGTTGTAAATAAAATACTAATTTGCAGGAAGAACTTTTAATGTGTGTTACTTTTACAAGATCATCTTGATGAATGTTTATAGCAACGTCAATAGCAACGCAAGTCGCCAAGTTACAAAATACAATTGAATCGGCTGCTACCGTACTAAAAATTCAGTGCCTCTTCAAATTCTTCGTATTATTTTAAAAATCTCCCCCCCTCCTCCCAATTAACTTTTCAACGACTTGATATTTTATCACAACATGTGATGTGCTTTAATGGAAAATTAGATACTATTTTTTAGCCAATAATTAAATTTTGTATCATTCAAAATGGCAGCTGGGCGCCATTTTGAATTCTGTTTTTAAATAGAAAGGAGGGTCGAGTGACACCTCATTTGAAAAGTCTTTTAGTTATGCGTCTGATCCAAAAGTTTAAAAGAAAAATACTTAGCCATAACAAAATGGCATATTTTAAACCGATAGACTCACTCAATTCAAAATTGTTTTCATTTTTTTATCCAATAGTCTACTTCTTCATTTGCAGGACAAAATTTTCCCAGAAGTATCTCAGGTGGCTGGAGATAATATTAAAAACTTTATGTTCCAACAAGACGGTGCGCTCGCCGCCTCATTATTATAGACCTGTTTCTGACTTTCTCAACGGACACTTTCCTGGAAGATGGATTGGTAGGCGGGGGCGTATAGAATAACCGGCTCGCTCCCCAGATTTAACCCCTTTAAATTTCTTTCTATGGGGATATCCGAAATCGAAAGTGTACAGAACCCGGTCAGAAACAATTGAAGAACTGGAGGAACGCATTACAGAAGTTTTCACAAATATCACTCCAGAATTTGATAACTGACTTTTTATGTGCCAAGAAGTGACTGGTGAACATTTCAAACACTTAATTTAATTTATTTTTGCTTTAATTCTTAGTTTTTTAAATAGACTTCTTTATCTTCAAACATTTGTTATTTTGTTATGGCTAAATAGTTTGGTTTGAAACTATAGGATCAGGCGCAGAACTGAAAGACGTTTCAAATGAAGTGTCACTCGACACCATTTCCATTTAAAAAAAATCAAAATGGCGCTCAGTCGCAAAATTTAAATATGGGCTAAAAAATAGTATTTAATTTCCCATTACAGCACACCAAATTTTTTGTAAAATCTTAAGTCGTTCAAAAGTTAGTTGGGGGGGGGGGGGGCGTTACTTTATAGACACAGTGTATAAATAATTATTATATTGATAATGTTAGAATAATTTCGTTACAATTTATTTTTTAGTATTTTAGACATCTGCGCATTTACTGGCTTTAAAATACCTAAAAATAAAGAGTACTAATAATTTCTTAAAAGTGCCCATTACTAAATTAATATTACACACTTCAATATAAATCTGTCGACGAGCTTGCACCCATATATATTTTTTGTTTTTGTACAAAAAATATTGTTTTAAATTTTATTAAGTACCAATTTTGTTTCTGTAATTTTATATTTTGCATTCTGGCTTTTTACCGCCCCTGGGGTACATGCGCCCGGCTGCGGTGAACCTCTTGCACCCCCGCTTGGCGCGGCTCTGTATTTAACCTCACTACTTTCACCGACTTTTTGGTACAAATGCGATAGTTTTTATCTGAAAATTTTATTTTTAATTTAACATTTTGCGGAATAATTGTGTTTGATACTATGACCCCGTAACAAATAAAGTGTTGTACTAAATCTGTTTAAGGTCACCAAACATGAAATATGATATCATTGAAGAAACTTAAACTTCATATAACGTTTGATAAATTGAAATTAATTTCACTTAGTTAACAAGAATTAACTGGAGTCGGTGATGCACATATTAACTCTTGTTAATGCAGTACATGATGTACGCAGCGTGTAAGTTGTTCATTGAAGACAAATTGCACTCCAACACGAACTGGTTCATCTTTCATTATCCTCTTTTTTGTTTTGTTTATATATAGTAGGAAGGAGACAGGATAGTAAGAATTGAGTTGAGCAATTATCGTTTTGTGCTTGTTGGCTCTGAATGTGATCCGTATTCGCTAAATGACATCAGTTGTAGTATAGTGTTGTATATAAATTGTTTAGTGTGTGGTTCCAAGTGAACGTTTGCACTGCACGAGTGGAGGTGCAAAACTTACATAATTATTATTTAAAGTTAAACTTTATGGTGAGTTTTTGGTATTGTTGATTTTGTTTGTGCTTTGTTGTTTCGCGAAATCAGTTCCTTTAAAGTAGTTGTAAAATAAAAATTTCAGTTCTTGCTTTTCACCACAGAAACAATAATTATTATTATTGCTATTATAGTATCGTGGCCGAAATCATTTAATGATTAAGTTATGCCTCCATTAATTAATATTAAAACATAACTAACAAAATAAACCTTGTCTTTTTAATTTAAACTATAATTTAAATTGTAATGATCAAATGTTTCTATTAAACTTCCTCTTATTAATACAAACTATGCATGTGGCAATGGTATGCGTATCAGGGCTGATACAATTAAGTGACTCAAATGGTTTCGTACCATTTATCACTATTAGATTAATTACATTTGTAGGAAGTAAATTGCTTGTAGGTTTAGGTTCCACTGGAATATTTTTATAACTTTTGTAGTTCATGATTATCCCGCATTCTGAAACCTAGATTTTCTTTACTTATCGTAAAGGATCGAGTGTGCAAAGAAATTTAATTTCTGCTAAACGGTCTCGTAAATATTCACACTAGTTGTAAAACTGCATAGTCTTAGATTTATTTACTGAATTTTGCCGGTTACAAAATATATATGTTGATCAGTTAGTTGGCAAACATACAAATACGTAGGATGCCAAGTGCTTTTCGTCAATCACTGACTCTTCAAAGGTCTTCTATTATTTTACCAAGTTAAATTTATAACACATTCCGTTCGCTACAGTTTAACATTTTTATTATTTTACTTCGGTTATGTGACTTAGTTATTTATTAGGTGAGTAAACATTGCAGAGTTTATTTGCAATTTTAAGTAAAATTGTCTTACCTAAATAAAATTATGTTATGGCAATATTCAATACCTTCGCATTTGTTTTAAACACATTTTTAAAAAACTTAGGGTCTTACATGGCGTTGATAATGACAGATTTGTTATACGAGAGGGTTAGGACACGTCAGTGTTTCTTCTCACTCTGATTTTCAAAATGTGCTTTAGGAGATGGGTATGTCGTTCCCTCTTTTACTAATTTAGTGTTTCTTACTAGATATTTCTCAATGTCAAGTTTGTAGGTTATGGTATTAGTCATGTGCGTGCATTTTAAGAAGGGGTTGACCACGGTGTGTTGTCAACTTCGCCTGGACTTTCCTATACATTTAAATACATTGTTTTATATTTTCCAACGCTTTCGATATACACCTGTGTAGAAACGACTAGTTAAAGTAAATAATTCTTATAAGTTGTAACATCTTGAAGCGGTCGAAGAAGGACCGACCGCCGCACTGCAAGCATAAGGATGGGTAAAATATTCGGACTGAATCAACGGAAGCGGGAAATTGATATTTGAAAATATATTAATAACTCGAGAAGTACTATTTTTAGCAAGAAATTACTCTTATTAATTTGTATTTAGAATTTCAAAACCTTTCTGATTTTAAAGCCAAAATGCCAAGTTTCCATTTAAAAAAAAGTTATTTTTTACCGTGGCCGCCATATTAAAATTGGAAACTCAAGTTTTTTTCTTAAATACAATCGAGAAGAATTTGCCCTACAACTTTGCTCTTGCGTTTGCGAGTCTATCTATTAAAATAAAAAAGTTAGCTTACACTGAACATTAAACGACTAGTACAAGAATACAACTGCTGTAGAAAGTATGTGAAATTCTTCTAACGACGAAAAGATTATTAAGGGGCAAAAAATTCGATTTTTTGATTTTTTTGTAAAAAGATTCTCCTAGAGCAAACAAAAGAAGAAATCAATTTTTTAATTTTGTAGCAAAAATTTTGGAGGGGAAGGGGGAACAGTAGCCCCCCTAAATATTAAAGTATCAAAGAAATATTATGATATTCGGATTTTGCTATTAATGGTGAGGTTTTTCACATTAACAGAAATATTTTATTGCCCCCCGTTAAATAAATAAAAGAGTACCAATTTTCAATTTTCAAAAATTCATAGAAGGCGTCACAGGGAAATTATAGCAATGCGCAAAAAAACAAACTGTAGAAGATTCCCAGCTCTATCAGCTTAAAAAGTTTAAACAAAAACGTGTGGGCAGTTTTTGAGAAATATTTTTTTGAAAAATTCCAAAATTTTGGAGTGGCGTCATTGCAATCGTTTTTATATTTTCAAAATTAATTATATTTCATGGTATAGTATCCTTGAAGGGCTACCAAACAGGATGTAGTTGATTCCAATCAGATAACTGGTTTTTGAGTAAATGGGCGTTAAAGTCGAAATGTTCAAAAATTCGTAGCGGCCGCCATTTTAAAGCTAGAGAGTTCGGTAAAAAACCGTTTTATTTGTCCTTAGGCCTTCTTTAATCTCCACTATTAAAATTTCCAAAATTCAGTTTCTGAAAAAAATGCTACCAAAACAACATGTCTAACTTCCGCTTCCGGTTTCGGTTTTTTTTCAAAAGCTTATTTTGTCGGTGAATTTTTGATATACCCCCTCATTCCAAAGCACATTAAAATCGGCCCAGCCGTTCCGGAGATATGGAGCGTAATTTTTTTTAATTACTTTTTTGGGGTCCGTGCCCCCCCCCCCCCCCCCGACTATTTCCGTTAAAATCTCAACTTTGAAATATTGCATGAAATCAATACTTTCCTATACTGAAAGTATAGGAAAGTAAAAATACAATCGGTAGTTTAGTTCTGACTCTAACCACTCTGACCGAAATAAGTATTAGGAAATCACTTCCAAGAACAGTAGTCATTAGCAGGTACATTAATCCGTTACTGCTGATATGATGCAGTGGTGCAATTCACGTAGAGGATTAAATGGGTCAAAAATTTTGGTGGTGCAATTCAGGTAGTGGATTAGAGGGCTAATGGATTCGTGGTGCAGTGCGTGTGCACCGACTCTGACAGTTCTTTTGAAATTTGAAAATGATTTACACACAATTTAGATTACAGATATTTTACGTTTAAGTTAGACTGTTTTATAACCATGGTGTTTAAATGTTGCGTTTTAAATTGTAAATTTACAAATAATGAGAAGAAAATGCATAATTTTCCAAGTAATCCTGATGTAAGTTATTTCTCTACATTATCAGCTTTATGTAGTTTTCACAAGCTTTTGTTACAATAATTATTGTAAATTAATAGATTAACAAGAAGGAAACAACGGAATTTGAGAGTCTGCAATGTACATTTTAGCGTAGATATAAAATTTCAGGAACATTATAACAAGACCAATCTAAAATTTAATGGTTTTTCTACTTTACATTTACCAGAACATCTTGTGGTACCTTGGACATCTTCAAATAATTTGTTATGTTTCCCAAATTTTATCCGAGATTGAAATACATAGAAGTCCACCACCAGAAATTCTAAAAATGAATAACTTCCCAATTTTATAAGCAGGAAATTTACAGTAAAATCCTTGAGCATATTTTTCTAAAAATATTTCCAATTCAGAATATTTTCTCCAGAAAATGTCACCCCACATCACTGAATGTAATATTATGTAATCATAGCTGAACTGATATGGACATGTGTTTGCCAATTTCCGATATGTTTGTAGTTTTAGTAAAACATTAAATGGCATAATTTTACCTACAATTTGAATTTTCCGCTGTACAATGTTTAGCGCCATTTGCGATCGTAGTCAGTACTATTTCATGTATTGTAGTATGTTTATAGAGTTTCCTATCTATATAAACGTATTATATTTTTTATCTATGGGGTTGATTGTCATATTAAGATATGGATTTGAACTTTGCACATTAGTACAGTAAAAATAAGTAAAATAGCAAAAAAAACGGAAGTGGATGAAACTTCGTGAAAACCTTCGTTTATACATAATTTTAAAAAATTATCTCTCTGACCAAAATTGGGGATGGAGAAATTAGTTTTATATGGGTTGAAAGGGGTGAAAGATCGGTTTTTCCTTACTAACCTGAAAAGTAATTATTTTTTCGAAAAATGTTTTAATTAAAAGTTTTAGCTTATAAAATTGCCTTTAACTTGACTTTTCTTTCATTTCTGCACGTTAAAAATTGACTCAATTATACGCATTTTATATGCATTTTTATACATTATATGCCTGTATATGTGTGTATATATAAGAAATTCAAAATTTTCTGTTAATTTTGCAGAATTGCAATTTGTTTAATTTTTTTATAACTTTAAAAAATTGCATATACATTTATTTAAATAATTAATCATGAATATAATTATTGTATTAGTGTTTTAAAAAATTGTTAAATGTTTTTTACTGTTTCTTCATCAATATCGGCATCATCAACAAAGACGTCTGTCTCAATTATTACATTAAGATTTTCATCATCTACATCTAGTTTTATTTAAGGGTGAACATCTCGCAACATCCTGTATAACTGCCCCAATCTATAGTAAGAAATTTTACTCGTACTAGTAAGTGTAAAGTCGATGTCGTTCACTGACGGTGCTTAAATAAAATAATTGATGAGCAATAGATTGAGCTAAATTTACGACTTTTGCATTCTACGTACAATTGTAAACAGTGACATATAATTTTTCACTTATTCTTATTGCCCACAGCTGACCCAACTAGTAGAAAGACAAAAATAGTAATTAATAAGTACAAAGACACGCAACGTTCGATTATCTTCTATTTTACGCTCTTAATTGAGAAAAAGAGCCGATTGATTAAATAATTACACACGGTCAACGTTCTGTAGTAAATACACAACTAGCAAAATCCGTGAGCTATGCCCCACCGTGTTTTTCTTCCTATTTTTTAATAATAAATAAACTAATTCAGTAGGTAGTGTAGCGGATCGCGGCTCGAAGTTCTATTTTTATGAATTATATAGCGATTGCTGTAAATAGTTCTATATTGCAATGATATGCGTGTGCATGTACTTACTAGAAAACAATTCCCTAAATGCCCGCAATTCACGCAATTCTAAATTATATTTTCTATGAGACCCTTTATTAACTTTCTCAGGGTCGTTATTTAGCTTGTAAGACAAGTTATTAATAAATAAATTTGAGAGAGGATAAACACAAAACAATATCAACGTTACAAAAAAAAGGTTTTATTTAATAAATCAATTTTGTAATGAAATTTGCGAAAAATCAAATAAATTTTGCTAAATACTATCGTCCTTTAAAAAGAGAACACTTATCTTAACGTCTCCTTATTGGGATATCCTTCACTCGAGCAAACGATGAATGTCCAACTTCTACTTCACTAGTTTGCAGGTTCCTCAAGTAACCACAAACACTCGCCTTTAGTCAGAATCCTCCTCTGGACTGTTTTTATGTTATTTTAAACTTGGTTTTACCACCATCACAACTGGAACAACTTTCTGGATCGCTTTATACTTGTTATTCTTCTGGAACTTTTCACAATATGTTGATAATTAGTTGTATTGTCTTCTTATATATTCACAATCACCTTTACATTACTTTTAAATTCGTTTTTTCTCTTTATTCATCCAGAGGATATAAAATTCTCTGTCTTTATTTACAAAGACGAGTCGTAACTAACTATTCAAATTTTCCATTCTTTTGTCTTTTCTTGATTCCCATTTTTTTGAACAAACAAATAAATCTCATAGCAATGAGTATTCTTTTATACGTTTATGACATTGACACTGACATCCATAATGACATTAATCGATGCACAAAACAAGTAAGTCTAAAACTTCTTATAAATTAAACCTTTTGAACAATTCTGAACTAAATTATAATTAAAACTAACATAAATAAAAATCGTATCAATCTGATTGTGTTTTTCTTTTCTTTCAGTAAAAACAATACTCACAAATATGAAAAATATAAATTATTAGAATTTATAGCAAGAAATTACAGCAATAATACGCAACCCTGAGTTTAAAAGTTAGAATATCAAAACCTTACAGCCTTCACAAACCTCCAATCTCAAATTGAGTTGTAGCAAGCATCCCAAAAATTGCTTTCCAGGAACTACAATACCCCAGTAAAAACATACACCTTCAAATAATATTATAATAGCAATATATTAAATCCCTTCAACCTCTCTCAAGTTGAGAGAAATACGGCTGCAGCAGAGATTAAGCAACCCAAGCAGCAGTACGCGATGAGTATTATTTCTTTAAAAGTTATTATAAACTAAGCCAAGCACTCCTCCTGGACTTTCCAATTCATTAGATACTGTTTCTTATCATATATTCAAAAGTATTTTAATATTAACATTTGACGCCCCAACATCGGATGCAATAACATCCCACCATTCTAACTGCTAGATAATAGTCATATTATAAGAACATACTACACTGAAGTTTATATATACATAAACATACTAGTATAAACTTTTTGAAAATCTGAATTTTTTGGAAAAAAATTCGTTGGAATCAAAGAAAACTAAAACTGAGAAGACACATTCGTCAGTCAACAATTGGGTGGGAAGGTGGAAATTATTCCTTTTTATTTTTGCAAGAACTAACAATTAGATTGTAAACAATAGGCTACTATTACTCGTCAACAATTTAGCTTAAACAAAATTTTTTTTGCACGACCTGTATATGTATAAAGCGCTCCCACAAAAACAGGACTGAAACAGCACTATTTCTCCCGCGGGAGTAAAAGTGTTTCCATGGTGACAACAATCAACTTAACAGTGAATCGCCTAGGCTAGTAAATTTGTAGATATTTGTCATTCGGTAGAAACTATATGATTTTAGTGTTTGCTGAGTTGGATTATCACGTTGACATTTTAAACTTTCAGGAATTGTTGCTTGGCGGGAAACAAAGTAAACTTTTCTTCCCGTTTTTAAATTCTAAATTTTGTTTACCAATGTTTAGACAACTGTCAAATTAAATAATTTAATTTAGATTAATTTTAAATGAATGTTTTTTTGATAAATTTCTCAATTTCCTATACTTTCAGTATAGGGAAGTATTGATTTCATGCAAAATTTCAAAGTTGATATTTTAACGGAAATAGTCGGGGGGGGGGGGGGGTTCATGGACCCTAAAAAAGTAATTTAAAAAAAATTTCTGTCTGTAAGTGGGTGGGTGGGTCCGTTACGCTCCATATTTCCGAAACGGCTGGACCGGTTTTGATGTGCTTTGGAATGAGCTTTAAAAAAAATGAAACCGGAAGCGGCAGTTAGACATGTTTTTTTGGTTGCATTTTTTTCAGAAACTGAATTTTAATAGTGGAGATTAAAGAAGGCCTTAGGACAAATCAAACGATTTTTACCGAACTCTCTAGCTTTAAAATGGCGGCCGCTACGAATTTTTGAACATTTCGAATTTAACGCCCATTTACTCAAAAACCAGTTATCTGATTGGAATCAACTACATCTTGTTTGGTAGCCCTTCAAGGGTACTATACCGTGAAATATAATTAATTTTGAAAATATAGAAACGATCGCAATGACATCACTCCAAAATTTTGGAATTTTTCAAAAAAATATTTCTCAAAAACTGCCCACACGTTTTTGTTTAAACTTTTTAACCTAATAGAGCTGGGAATCTTCTACAATTTGTTTTTTTGAGTATTGCTATAATTTCACTGTGACGCCCTCTGTGAATTTTTGAAAATTGAAAATTGGTACCTTTTTATTTATTTAACGGGGGGCAATAAAATATTTCTGTTAAAGCAATATAGCTCATCATTGATAGCAAAATCCGAATATAATAATATTTTTTCGATAATTTCATATTTAGAGGGGCTACTGTTCCCCCTCCCCCCAAATTTTTTCGATAAAAAATTAAAAATTTGGTTTTTTGTTTTGTTTGCTCTAGGAGAATCGTTTTACAAAAATACAAAAAATCGAGTTTTTTGCCCCTTAATAATCTTTTTGTCCTTAGAAGAATTTCACATACTTTCTACAGCAGTTGTATTCTTGTACTAGTCGTTTAATGTTCAGTGTAGGCTAACTTTTTTATTTTAATAGATAGACTCGCAAGCCCAAGAGCAAAGTTGTAGGGCAAAGTCTTCTCGATTGTATTTAAAAAACTTGAGTTTCGAATTTTAATATGGCGGCCACGGTAAAAAATAACTTTTTTTTAAATGGAAACGTGGCATTTTGGCTTTAATATCAGAAAGGTTTTGAAATTCTAAATACAAATTAATAAGAGTAATTTCTTGCTAAAAATAATACTTCTCGAGTTATTAATATATTTTCAAATATCAATTTCCGCGCTTCCGTTGATTCAGTCCGAATATTTTACCCAACCTTATGCTTGCAGCGCAGCGGTCGGTCTTTCTTCAACCGCTTCAAGATGTTACAACTTATAAGAACTATTTACTTTAACTAATCGTGTCTAGACAGGTGTATATCGAAAGTGTTGGAAAATATAAAACAATGCATTTAAATGTATAGGAAAGTCCAGGCGAAGTGTTTCGCTCATTTTTTCCCTTGTGTCACTGCCGCTAGGAAAAAAATTTCACTCTCTTCCCTTGTTACTCAAATAACTATTATCGCCTTTATTTATTAAATAAACGGTCATTTACTTTTCATTTAAAAGATTCATAGAAGGCGTCACAAAATAAATTAGCGAACTAAGACTAAAACCAAATGTAGCTTGTTCTTACCTCTATGAATTAACAAAATTTAAAAAAATTTGTTTAGTCACTTTTCGACGGTTTTAATTTGAAAATTTTCATGTCATAGTTTTTTATTTATAAAATAATTCTTTTACATAGTCACATTGTGCTACTATTATAGCATCTAAGAAAAACCCTAGTTGTCGAATCGTTTTTGAATAATAAAGCATTAAAGACAAAAAAGTCGTGTGGACAGTTATTAAAAGATATTTTTTTGATAATTTTCAAAACTTTGAAGCAGGGCCATTGCAAACTTTTTGGATTTTTTAATTAATTTTACTTCATCGTCTACTACTTACAAAGGGCTACCAAGGAAGTTGTAGCTGATTTCTATCACACAACTACTTTTTGAGTAAATGGGCGTTAAAGTCGAGATTTTCAAAAAGTTGTAGCGGCCTCCATTTGAAGCTAGAGAATTTGGTAAAAAATGTTTTTGATTTGCTTTCAGATCTTCTCTCAGATCCCGTACTCAAATTTTTAAAATTTAGTTTTGAAAAAAAAGCTCTTGAAAAACATGTTTAACTTCCGTTTCTGGTTTTAGATTTTTTTGAAAAGCTTAGCTAAAACTATAATTTTCAATATACCTCTTTATTTAAAATTTCATCGAAATCGGTCCAGTACTTTCGCCTTTAGAGGCGTCACCCACCAACCCACAAAGAGACATGTTTTAAAAATCACTTTTTTGGGTTCCTTAAGCCGCAAAACGTGTATTTTCGTTAAAATCTAGATTTTGAAAATTTTCATAAAATCAATACAAAAGTAAAAACATTCGCTTTGGTCCAAGGTCTTCTATCATATTCCGTTATTCAATTTGTAAAATTCCCTTTCTAAATGAAAACAATGCTACCGATATTTGAAAATCAAAAGTTCATATCTGTTTATTTTATTACCGAGGGATAATAAAACATTCCTGTTTCAGCTAAGCTGCTCATGAGAGTAAAGTAAGACTAAGATTCACAATTTAATTTTTACTTGCAGCAATATTTACTAGGCTTAAGTTTCTTCCTCCCACCCAATTTTTGATTGATGAATTTGTCTCTGTTTTTTTTAATATCGAGTAATTTTTTTCCAAGAAATAAAAGAAATGACCTTTTTTAGGCGACCTTAACAAAAAATTGAATTTTTAGTACTCAAAAGCTGCCAAAAAGTAACCGTTTTTTGGCCGAGGACGAAAAAATACTGTTTGGCAGTGGTGCTCACAAATGTTTTTAGGCGACCTTCATTATAAAATTTACAAATTTGTTAGATTTTTATTTATGATTTATTGATATAATTATTTAAAACAACTGAACAATTGTACATATTTGTGACTCCTTCGGAAACGTTTATATTTTCTTTATTTACACTCCAAGTAATTTCGGCATGTATAGCTTCATTATTCGTATGAACAATTTGTGTGCTTTTTGATGTTGCTGCAGCAGTAATTTTGTCTTGATTATTTTAATTAAAAATCTAACAAATTTGTAGAAAAATATAAACGTTTCCGAAGGAGTCACAAATATGTACAATTGTTCAGTTGTTATAAATAATTAATCAATAAATCATAAATAAAAACCTAACAAATTTGTAAATTTTATAATGAAGTTTGCCTAAAAACATTTGTGTGCACCACTGCCAAAAAGTGGTATTTTTGTCCTCGTCTTTCTGACCTCGGTTTCGCCTCGGCCATTAAACTCAGACTCGGCCGAAAAAATCCACTTTTTGGCCTTGGTACACAAATAACTATTATTACAATCCCATACGTTTGGTATAGAGAAGTATTGATTTCATGAAAATCTCGAAATCTAGGATTTAACGGAAATACACGTTTTAAAGCTCAAGGAATCCAAAATCCTGTGGGAATCCTGTGGGTGGGTGTGTGTGTGATGACTCTAAAGTCAAAAGTACTGGACCAATTTTGCTGAAATATTTAAATCAAGAGCTGTATCCAAAATAGTAGTTCTAATTAAGCTTTTCAAAAACATCCGAAACTGGAAACGGAAGTTAGACACTTTTTTTGGTAAAGTTATTTTTTTTCTTTCCGTTCTTTAACCTCTATCTGCGTCTTCCGGAGTTTAATATTTTTTCCATTCTTTTAAGTTCATCCAGGCGTCTTGTTGGATATGCCATTTTTGTTTTAGGTTTTGTACTTCCCCATTCCAACCTCTTCTTGGACGTCCTCTCTTTCTTCTTTCGGTTTTTGGTTGCCATTACATTACTTTTTTCGGGAATCTACTATTTTCCATTCTTTGGACATGCCCGTACCACAAGAGTTGCCTTTTATCAATTTCTTCGACGATGTCCCTTTCTGCTTGCATTATTTCACGTATTCTTGTATTTCTGGGATATTTTTGCCGCTCTACTCCGATAGTCCATTTCCATAACTTTTAGTTGGTGTTTGTGTTGTTCCGAGAGCTACCAAATTTCGGATCCATATAAAGCGACGCTTTGGACCATAGTTGTATATAGTTGTTTTTTATTCTTTTTACTAATACCTGCATCTCAAAGTATACCATTTAGAGCTCCTATTACTTTCCGACCTTGTTTTATTCTCTCTTTTACTTCCGCATTATATGTATAGCTCTTGCTTTCCTACCGTTGCTCCCAAATATTTGTAGTCTTCACATGCTGGTATAATTTTCCTTGTTTCTAAGGTTAAAGCGGCTTGTTCGTATCCTATACTTAAATATGATGATTTATTTACATTTATTTTAAGCCCCCATTTTTATCATATTCCTCTATAGCTTTTCTTGTCATATATTCAATATCCTCTATTTCTTGCACCATAATAATCTGGTCGTCGGCGAATTGTAATTTGTATAATAGTAGTATCCTTGTTTAGTGGTATTCCCATTCCCATACATTTCCTTTTCCATAGACAAAGCGCTTTTTCTATATATACATATTTATATATCTTGAATAACGTCGGCGAAATGCAGCAACCCTGCCTTAACCCCTTTGTAACTTTAACTTCTGTTGTCAGGTCTGCTCCGACCTTCACTCTCGCTGTTTGGTTGTTATATAGGTTTTTCACAGCCCTGACTAACGTACTGCTAATACTGCTGTTTTCTAATACTCCCCACATTGTCACAAGAGGCACGTTATCATAAGCTTTTGATATGTCGAGAAATGCCAAATGTAGTTCTCTGCCGGTTGCTAGTTTTTTCTGCACTATTTGTGTTAGGCAAAACCGGTTATCTAGATATGATCTATCTGCTTTAAATCCATTTTGCTCTTTTAATTCTTCAGCTTGATATTGTCGTTCAATTAAGTCTCGAACAATTCGTCCATATTATATTTTACTAAATATACTTGTGGCTGCTATTATTCATTAGTTACCGCAGGTGTCTCTTTTTCGTTTTTTATGTATTGGCGATGTATAACCGGTTTACCATTTTCTTGGCATGTTTCCCTCATTTATACATTTATTCATAAGCTTTGTTATCATCTTATATAATTTCGATGTACCATTTTTTATCATTTCACTGGACATTCCTCCTGGACCGGGTGCCTTGCCATTTTTTAATCGTTAATCACTTGCTTATCTTGTATTTCTATGTAGGTAATATCTGCCGCTCTTTTATCTTGGGGCAAGGTTTTTCGGAACATCGGCCTTTTCTCGGTAAGTTGTTCCTGATAGTTTTGCTTCCATTCTTCGGCTGGAATATTTTGTATTAATGTTTTTTCTTGATGTGGTGCTTCTACATTTCTGGTAAATTTCCATATCTCTGTCGTTATTCTTCCTCCTATATACATTTCTACCTTTCTACACATTTTTTCCCACGTTTGTTGTTTTGTAGTATTTGTCATTTCTCTTACTCTGATTTGTTGGTTCTTATAGGCACCTCTGTCTTCGTCTACTTTGGTGTTCAGCCACTTTATATATAGTTGTTGTTATAACATATTTCCTCTATTTAGTCTTTGTTTATCCAATAATTTCTTGGTTTTTCTTTTTCATATTCTCCTAGGGCTTCTTTTGCGGCTTGTTGTATGTCGGCTTTTGTATGTTTATATAACTCTGTGTTTGATCCTTCTGGATTTCCGGATATGTATGTATTCCTTTATGCTTATAAAATTCGTTTTGGATTTTTAAGTTGTTATTTACACAGAAACTTATAAGCCTGTTTCCATTACTGTTTCTTCTTGCATCACCAAATTTGTCTGCGGTCTACCCATGCATTAAAATCTCCAAATAACACGACTATTCTTCGCGTTCCACATTCCTTTATAATATCGTTTAGCAAACTATAGAATTGGTTTTTGTTTATGAGGCTGTCGTCTTCGTTAGGTGCATATACTTCTAATATTGCCATTCTATATCTAAAACTGCCAAGGTTAACTTTGATAATCCTCTCGTCTATTGCTTCCTAACTTTTTATTTGCTTTCTATTTTTTCTTCTATATAACCATAGAAACCCTTTTTTTCCTCTCTGGTCCTTTGGGACTTCGCTCCACATGTGTACGTATTGTCCTACTTCTTCTATTCCCGTTCCTTTCTTTTTTCTTTTTGTAGAGCTATTATGTCAATTTCTATTTCTGCTATCTCGGCAAATACTTCTTTTTAGCTAGTCCTTGTATATTTCTAGTTCCTATATTCATTGTTCAGTTCATTTGCTGTGTTCAGCTTCTTTGAGGTCCATCCGTCATATTGAACTTTTCGGCAATACTTTTCACGTGTGGGTTTCCACCCGGAGACTGTTTCTTCGAAAAAAAATCCATTCTGCTTTGTTTTTTATTTTTTACTTGGGCAAGGTTGCGATCCTAGCGCCACAACCCTCCTCCTTTCTCCGGGCTTGGGACCGGCAACGACATGGACAAAGCTACTCAATCCACCTATCCCATGCCGCAGTCGGTTTTTTTTCATAACTAAATTTTGGAAATTTGAGCACGAAATCTGAGAGAACTTAAGGTAAATCAAAAACTTTTTTTACGCATTTCTTGTTTTTCTTTGAGTCCTACGGGGTGCTACAGTTCTGCAGTATCTACGACAGGGCCGCCACTGTTCAATAGCTCCTTTTTTAGATTTAAAATAATCAGTTTGAGAATAGAATGATACAAAAAAAAACATGTCTTACTTCCGCGTCCGTTGCGGATCATTTAAAAGCTCATTTTGATGAAATTTCAATATAGGTACCCTACATTCCAAAACTTATCAAATCGGATTATCTGTTTAGGAGATACGAGAATATAAACGAACCAACACATTCACCCACCTATACATAGAAATGTTTTTAAACATACTTTTTCTACAACTGCTAAAAAAAAATTTTTAGGTTAGTTATTGTTTGTCAAAATGCGTCTTTTTTTAACGGTGGCTGTTTTTTAACGTTGCTCATAACAGCGTGAAACAACGAGACTTATTTTAAGGTTTGCTCATGGCGGCCTGCGCTAATAACTATTTACGTAACAAGTAAGGAAATGAGAGTGATTATTTCACGAACGTGAAAGTTGCAACACGAGTCGCTAAGTGTAAGAGTGTTGTGACCCGAATCACATGTGTGAAATAATCGCCTGTTTTCCTTACGTCTTGCATACAATATTTCTTCTACTTCCGTTTGAATAAATACAAAAATGCATTTGAAATTATAAGTTTTTGACATTTTCATTACACTTCCGAATCAATTTGAAAAATCAAGGTTGCCTATGCCCGTATTGACCAAATGATCTCATTATTTCACCGAGTGAAATAATGAATTTTATAACCTAATTCAAATCAGTGAAATAGGTGTCTATTTATTTATAAATTCTAGCTCTACTTCGTTGAGTATAAATAAAATATTTTCTACTTCAACAATATTTATTTATTGTAACCTTTATACGTGTTTCGACATGTTTACATGCCATTAACAAAGGCTATATTAAAAAGTAAACAGTAAATGTTGTTATAGCAATAGCAAACTTGATGACTAGATCTCGGTAATCGTCTGCAGATGATTTGATTTCTTATTCCAAAATGTTCAATAGAAGTGTATTTAAGGGATCAATTTGCTCATTCATTGATCTTTCAAACTTACCTCTATTGGGCATTTTGGAATAAGAAATCAAGTCATCTGCCGGTTACCGAGATCAAGTCACCATTGATGCTATAAAAACATTAACTGCTTACTTTTTACTATAACCTTTGATAATGGCAGGTAAACATGTCAAAATACGTATAAGGTTAAAATTAATAAATATGGTTAATGTAAAAAGTATTCAATTTATAGTCAATAAAGTGTTTATTACCTAACGGAAGTAGAAAATAGTTATGTGTTTAATTTGGCAAAAAAGTAGCAGATATACCGCTGCGGCTGATCAGCTTTCTGCATTTTAGCCGTGTTGAACATATAATTTGTTTGTCTATTTGTTTAGAATTAACATTAATTTTGTGATTATTTTATAGTTATTTATGTACCAAGTCAGTAAAGTGATTCTTTATCGAACAAATCTGAGATTATGAGCCGAGTGAGCGAAGCGAGCGAGGCGAGTAACAGGCGAGTTCGATAAAGAATCACTTTACTGACTTGGTGCATACAAACTTTTATCGCCAACCGTAAAAATGTCTTCTTTCATTATTTTCTATAAATAATTCGCGAAAGAACTTTTACTGTTGGAGCCGTGACACTGACAAACGATTTCTGATTAATGTCAAACCAATCGCTATGGTAATGCATGGCTCTATTGACGGTTGGCGATAAAATATTTTTAATGCTACCGCGTGCCGTCATCGTTACCATCATGTTGCTATGTTTTGCGGTTGCTATGTATAAATGAATTTGCTGATTATAATTTTATAAATGTCATTCTGCTTGTGGTGAATGTTCAAGCAGCCGTTTTTGAGGCCTAGGACTGTCAAATGTTTATAAAATCAAACTTTTAATGTCAATCGGCGAAAAAGTGGTTTAGCGCACACTGTTATGAGCAACGTCAACAATTACATTTTTTTTGCAATTAAACTATAGCAATTTTACCTCGTTTTTTTTTTATTGGAATACAATTGTAAAAAATATTGTGTGCAACTCGTGCGAGAAGTGCTTTTAGCGGCCTCAAATGGGTTTTTGCCTCGTCAAAAATTTGCATCCTTGTGCGTTAAACTACCATTTCGCGCACTAGTTGCTCAAATAACTATTTATTGAGTGCCTGAAGGTTCAAAACGTGTATTTTCGTCAAAACCTTGAAATTGAAAGTTTGAAATCAGTAGTTCACTCTACGGAAAGTTGGGGAAAGAAAAAATTTAGCAGCTGCTGCAAACCGTTAACACGGTGTTTTCCAATTTTATTTAATGTAATAATACAGGGCGTAAAATTTAGTTTGAATGTCGGAAACGGTAAGAGAATATCTGCAAAATGAAAAAAAAAGTAGCCTACTTAGAAGACCGATTTATTACCATTTTGAAAAAAAGAAAAATTCGTAGCTTACTAGATGCAGACAAAAACTAAAGTTTGACGTTTTATTTAATTTATAAATAATAATATAAATTTATTTCTACACATTACATTTGCATATGAATTTTCAAAACGTTTTAGCAGAGTTTAAGTTCTTGCCCTATACAAAATGTTATTATGTAAATTTAGTATGTTTATCTGAAAAATCTGTTTAAATTTATCAACTCTGTTGATACGTATGTATACTTACTAGAATCAGTGGCGGTTCGTCTTATAAGGCAGAGTAAGTAAAAAGCTACTTTTACACAGAGTTTTTATTTCTACTTACTAACGCCACCGCGTAACATTAAAAATTGGGCGCCAAACAAAAAGTGGGGGTAAATGTATTAACCAGCATGTAATCACATTTCATTACAGTTAAAGCAACAATAGCAGCAGAATAACTCTGAAACAAACCGATCGCAAATAAACAAACAAGCCATTACAACACCGTTTTGCTTACGCGAGGCCGAGCTTATCGGGCCGAATGATTCCAGCTCAGACACAATCACACAATTAGCCAATCTATTATTCTTAATACGTTTGCATGTACATTTATAAAATAATGCAGTGGTCAGATGGAAAGAAATAGTAGGAATTCCAGAACGTTTTAAGTATCGAAAAAGCACGGCCTCGGTCCGGTAGTTTTTAAATTACTAGCGTCGGTCAGCGTAATTCACGTGCAGCATGAAGCTATGGTGTGAATATTTATTTCATACGTAGTTTGCAAATTTGCAGCAAATATGAAAAATCTGGTTGACCAGCTTTATAAAGAAAAATTTAATGGATACTCTTATGAAAAATAAATAAAAATTAAAAACATGGGCGATGTACTCCATAATTAATAGGGCTTTTACAGACAGACGGTAGGAAAAAATGTAGATTGTTTCATACGGAATGGTATAAACAAATGGACTGGCTAATTGTTAGCAACAATAAAAATAAGTTATTTTGCTGAAATTGCTTACTATTTTCATCTACATCTAACTCCTCATAAGTGTGGTCTGAAACAAGATACTCTACTTTAAAAAATCTTTCAGCTGCAATTAAGAGACATGCGTCGACCAAAGAACATTTATCTGCAACTGTGTTAGATTAAAATTATTTAGCAAATCACGCATTAACTTGGCTTTAGACAAAGGTTTACGTTATCAAATTAAAGTACATAATGACAACATGAAATTTAATAGGGATTTTATGCATAGATTATTTCATTTAACAACAGGTCTTGGTAAATTGGAGTTGCCTTTTCGTGGTCACAATGAAATTAAATTAATTAAAGGAAAGACAGAAGTGATAGAAAAATTTAATAAAATATTTAGTCCAATATTTACTATTAGAGAGAATTTTATAGGTAAGAGAGATTCTGTAGCCTGGCCAGCTTCATCTCCTGATCTGACAAATTACTCCTTTCGTGCCAGAGATAAAGCTCATAATAACGAAAAATTCGATAAAAAATGAGGTCTGATAGGTTGGCCGCCTAAGTCTCCCGACTTGGTTTTTTCAATATTTCCTAATTTTTTTGAAGTGAAACATTAGTAACAAATACATCAATTTACAAACTATTAATGCTGTTGAAGCACCTCTTCGCAAAAAAACAGAATTAAATTTTAAACGAATTTATTTCAATATAGTAGACTGCATTATTGTCCAAATTGAAATACGTTTGGAAGATCTAGAACAAACTAAATTTTACAACTTGTTTAATACTGCAAATTACGATTCTTATAATAATGAATTTCCGTAGCAATATTTTCAACCTGTTTTTATCGTATATGGCAAATATTTTGACAAAACCTCTTTAAGACATAAATTGCAATATTTATACAGCGATCTATCAATAATTAGAAATGCAAAGAAAGTTACAGAAATACCAAAAAATATACATGAGGATGAACTTTATACTTGCTTGCCTCAAGGATGTAAATTGCTGCAATTGATTGTAACCATACCAACAACAACAGCGTCTGTGGAAAAGAGTTTTTCTACTTTAAAGCGAATAAAAACTTACTGCCGCAGTTCAATGCACCAAGACCGATTTTCTGGATAAGTAATTTAATTTTTAGAATAAAGATCGTTACTTTTTAATCTTAATGTTAAATAATGTTTGCCATTGCCTACTCAAGTTTCGAACCTACGGAACGCCACTGACTAGAACCATATTACCCTTTATTTTCTTACACTTTAGTATAGCATCTGTTTTTGTATACTTTCAGGTGAAACCTAGCAGCGCATATGGATGTTCCAGTTATGTGATACATTTGGATACTTCTCGGTACGGTGCGTGTGCAGAACGGGGCAGACGGGATAGGAAGAAAATAGAAAACATACGGAGTCAAGAAGTCTAATTGGTTTGCAAAAATGTCTGATAAGGAGACCATCAGATTGCAAGAACTTGGAAAAATAAAAGCAAAGTACGGTTACAATTTAGTTATAAAATAGAGTATTTTTTGTCATTATTGAAATGTATTCCGGTTGCACGAAATCTAACTCAAAAAAGGTTCAATGTCATTTTGTACATGAAATTGTATTACTATTTAAAATATTTGATAACGAGTCGGGAGTAGACGCTATCAACCTGTTGCCTCTTCCTCAGGACATTGTATTTCAACTTAAAAATATTTTAAGCCACTTTTTATAAGAAAAAAAATCGATATTTGGATTTTATGGAAACAAATTTCGTAGCATTAAACAAAGCTAAAAACGGAACGACACATTTGCCCAAAATTTGGTTAGGGTGAGGAGGTGGAAATTTACCCCTTAAATATTGCTTTGCCTAAAAATTAAGTTGTGAATCTTATTTTACTATCACTCATGAGCTATTTAATGTAAAAAAATTATCGTCTACCGTTTGTTAAATAAATAGCTATAAGTTTTCGATTTTCAAAACTTCATAGGAAGCGTCACAATGGAATAAGCAAACTGAAACACCATCCAAAATTTAAATAAAAATTGTGAGTTTACTTGAAAAATAATCCATACTTGCAGTTGCAGTGGAGTGAATTAACAGAATAAAAATAGTCAAATCCACAAAAATAAATCTAATCCCAAAATTTATGCAAATTAAGTTCAATCAAAATATCACAGCGCGGCGTCACGTTCAGTTCTTTGTAAAGCAAAATTTATCTGATAAAGAAAAAATCAGGGAGAATGTTAGATTTTAACGGAAATGCGCGTTTGAGGGTCCAAGGAACCTAAAAAAGTGTTTTTTAAAATATGTCTGTCTGTGGGTGAGTGGGTGCGTTCGTTCCTTATTTCTCCGGAACCTTTTCTCCGATTGTATCAGATTTGATGTGTGGAAGTTTTTTTAGTTGCAGGTAAAGTTGTTAACACGTTCGCTGCCATTCCCGCCTTTAGGCGTCATCGGCTACGTTGCGCAGGTGCCGTTCCCGCCTTGGCGCGTTTAACAATATCAACCTTAAATGTAAAAAAAAAGGAACGGCCCCTAGGGGTAGTGTCATGTGACAGAGTGGCAGCGAACGTGTTAATCGGAACCGGAATCGGAAAAGGAAATTAGACCAGTGTTTTTGGTAAATATTTTTTTAAAACACTATTTTGAAAGTTTGAATACATAGCGTTGTAGTGCATCTAAAGACAAATGCTGGTCGCTACGAATTTTTGAAAATTTGAAATTTAATGCCCGTTTACTCAAAAACTAAATGTCCGATTAATACAAATTGCCATAATGTTTAATAGGCCTTAATAAGTATAATTAAGCGATGTAAAAATATTTTGGGAAATATAAAAATTGTAAATATAATAGCGGCTCAAAATGTTGCCATTTTCAAAATATTATTCTTCGAAAACTGCTTACAACATTTTTGAAAATGTTCTAATTGATTAACTATTTATTCAAAACCGCAAACGCCAATCGTTATAAGCTTTAAATAGTTTGACAGTTTATTTGAAGTAGTTTATTAGGATTAGCAAGAATTTTGTGCTATATTAAAAATTAGAGAAAAAACGATGCTTTTTAATTTCAACAACGCATTTTCGGGAAGTTACGTGATTTTAACTACGCCTATCATTTAGCTCTGATCGAAAAAAAATTTCTATATAAATAAAGTTGTTACAACCATTTTTTTGCCGAGGTCGTAAGCGCATTGACTATCTTAGCGCTTTTAGGTAGTTGTCGTGCGCGCCGTACGTAACCAACACCTCGAGTCGGGAGCGGGCGGGGTGGCTTGTACCGGCTCGAGATGACTAAATGTAAATTTCAATCCGTTTTTGACACGAGAATATTTAAAATGTAAAAAGTATGGGAAGCGCCAGCTACCTGTTTCGTTTATTTTTGAACTCGTTTTACTAAACACTTCATTTCAAACTTTGTTATTTAAGAGATTACAACGGTCTTTCAAACCGTATCTAACAACAAGGCGGTTGCCATGATAACGTACCCACCCCGCTCGTCCGGGTGTTCAGCACGGCTACTCGGAAAAAAATACTGTCTTATTACCTACTCACTCATAGTATCGCCTAGTTGAAATATAAAGAGAAATGTGGGAATAGTTTATTATTACCAGTACAGCGGAAAATATGCAGTAAGAGCGAAAATAATACTAGAAAATAATAGTATTGAGCAAGTAAATCAATTTAATTTCCCGGGCTGCAGACTCGCCTACCATAAAGAAATAGAGATACGACATGAAATAGAACTATTTAACTGCATAAACAAAACAATAAAAAGAACATTATGGAATACGGTATTATGACAAAGTTCTGTAAAACACTTACAATTTCTAGTAGCATATATGACAGTGAAAACTGGACAATGGGAAAAGACGACCATCAATAGTTACAAAGCGCTGAAATTAAAATGCTACGTGCTGTAGCAGAGTATACAAGGCTCGACAGAAGCAGAAACACTGGCATAAGAAACGAATTAAATAACATTGTTGACATCAATGAATGAATAAAACAATACAGAGAAAAATGGAAACAACATCTGCTAAGAATGGGAAACGAAAGAATCTCTAAGAAACTTTTACAATACCAGCCGAGAGGTAGACGCTTAATACGAAAGATCCCCAAAAATATGGGGAGATCAAAATTAGAACAAGAAGACGTAACATGCTTATAGGTTAAGACGTAATTGGAAAAAAGAAGAAGACTTGTACATTATCAACCTATGGATTTATATACACTGTTTCTATAAAGTCCCCCCCCCCCCCAAACTAACTTTTAAACGACTTGATAATTTACCACAAAATTTGGTGTGCTTTAATGGGAAATTAAATACTATTTTTTAGCCAATAATTAAATTTTGTATCATTCAATATGGCGGCTAAGAGCCATTTTAAATTATTTTTTTATGAAAAGGGGGCCGGATAACACCTTATTTAAAAGGTCTTTTAGTTCTGCGTCTGATCCTAGAGTTTCAAAGAGAAATATTCAGCCATAACAAAATGACAAATGTTTGAAGATAAAGAAGTGTATTAAAAAAAAACTAAGAATTAAAGCAAAAAAAAATTAAATTAAATGTTCACCATTCCCTTCTTGGCACATAAAAAGTCGGTTATAAAATTCCTGCCTTTCATTTTCATAAGTTTCTGGAGTGATATTTCTGCAAACATCTGTAATGCGTTGCTCCAGTTCTTCAATTATTTCTGGACGGGTTCTGTACACTTTCGATTTCAGATATTCCCATAGAAAAGAATCTAAGGGGGTTAAATCTGGGAAGCGAGCCGGCTATTCCACAGTTCCCCGCCTACCAATCCATCTTAGGGGTGTTCGATAACTGTTTTTTGTTATCGATAACTTTTTGCGAAAAAATATCGATAATTATCGATATATCGGTAACTTATCGATACATTATTGATAACTTGTCGATAAATTATCGATAGCTTATCGATAACTTATCGATAAATTATCGATAACTTATCTATAACTTATGGATAACTTATCGATAACTTATCGATAACTCATCCATAACTTATCGATAACTTATAGATAACTTATCGATAACTTATGGATGATTTATCGATTTCTTTTCAATAACATATCGGTAACATATTGATAAGTTATCGATAACAGATCAATAACGTATCGATAACTTATCGATAGCAGATCGATAACAGATCAACAACATACTCATAACTTATCGATAACGGTGCGGTGAAGCTTTGCGAACCTGGATTTTGCGCAGCAGTTCCTAGTTCCTGTTCAATATAATCTATAAATTATAAAAAAGACACTCTAGTAATGCGTCTTCACTCTTTCTCGTGGTGCTATCGTATCTAGCCTTTTTACTCTTAAATGCTGATCCAGCCCCAGCGCAAGTGTCTGCTGTGTAAACTGTTTAGTTTCTAAGTTAGAGTTTAAATTGTTTTGTCTTTTCACAGAAAATTCTTTGTTATTAATTGCTAAATCCTACAAATACGACTTTTTTTGAATACTAATGTTATATTCTGATTCTACTAGTTCGCTTCGCATACGCAATATTGCATATGTATAATGTATATACGTTTATAGACCCCCATTTAATCAGTTTTCCTTCGTTCTTATAATTTAACATATTTTAACGAAAGGAACTTAAAGACTGGTATTTAGAATGATGTATAAGATTAGATTAGAATAGAATACATCATTTTAGAAAATACAAGAAAACTTTTAAGCCTGTCTGTAAAAGATTACTAACTTACTGTAAGTGATAGTAAAATGTTCAAAACAGAGTTATTAAGAATAAAGCGTTTTTGAAATGTCAGTTTACAAAAAAATTATCAGAAATAAAAAACTGCATTACTATTTTTCAAGCATTGCATAGTTTGTAAGTTTGATACACTTTGATATTTGAAAACAACGAAAATTATTAAAAACGTAAACTTTTTGATTATAGTTTTTTTTAACTTTTTTCTTCTGTTTTTTGTTCCTTATCGACAAGTTACCGGTAAGTTATCGATAAGTTACCGATAAGCTATCGATAAGTTATGGTTAAGTTATCGATAAATTATCGATAAGTTATCGATAACTTATCGATATATCGATAACTAAAAATGTTGTTATCGTTATTCGATATATCGATAACTTATCGATAGTTATCGATATATCGATAACTTTGAACACCCCTAATCCATCTTCCAAGAAAATGTCCGTTGAGAAAGTCAGAAACAGGCCTATAATAATGAGGCGGTACACCGTTTTGTTGCAACATAACGTTTTCAATATTATTTCCACCCACCTGAAATATTTCTGGGAAAATTTTGTCCTACAAATAAAAAAGCGGACTACTGGATAAAAAAGTCAAAACAATTTTGAATTGAGTGAGTCCATTTGTTTAAAATCCGCCATTTTGTTATGGCTAAATATTTTTTTTGAAACTCTAGGATCAGACGCAGAATTAAAAAACCTTTCCAATGAGGTGTCACTCGACTCCCCTTTCTATTAAAAAAAATAATTCAAAATGGCACCCACTCGTCATTTTGAATAATACAAAATTTAATTATTAGCTTAAAAATAGTATTTAATTTCCCATTAAAGCATCCCAAATTTTGTGGTAAAATATCAAGTCGTTCAAAAGTTAGTGGAGGGGGGGGGGGTACTTTATAGACAGACGGTATATCGAGATATTCGCCGAAAGGCAGCCGGTGAAAAAGATATTATTTGGCTTGGAACAAAAAAAGTTGACATTTGCTTATTTTTTGGAATAAAAAGCGTTAAAAACGACGGGCGCTTGAGGGGTCCCGCGACTCATGGGCCCTGGTTGCGTGGAACCTGCGGAACCCCGGTAGTTATGCCACTGGCATTTTTGTTTCAATATACCCATATACCCTCAAGGATTTTCTATTTATCACTTTCTGCATCAATAATCTTCAGTTTTGGTTTACGTTTCGTAGAAACTTCCATGTTAGGTTGGTTGCCTAATTGAGCCTCTATGTCTCGTAGGATTTCTCTTTTACTTTCCCATATTTCTACTGAAGTAACGAAAGTTATGATTTCATGCAAACTTTCGAATTCCATGTTTTTACCGGAAAATAAGCGTTTTGGGGTCCATGGAAACCAAAAAAGCGGCTTTTAAAAAATGTCTGTCTGTGCGTGGGTGCGTTCGTTTCCCTATATCTCCAGAACCCCTTGTCTGATTTCTTAAAGATTTGGTGTGTGGAAGATTTCTAGTTGCAGCTAGTTCTTTGTAAGGTCGTAAATCTGAACCGAAATCGGAAATTAGACCAGTTTATTTAGTATAGATTATTATCTAAACGTTTTTTGAAATTTTAAGTACCTATATGGAGTAGTAGCGCAGCTAAAGACAAATCAAAGGCTGTATCTTCAAATGAAGGCCGCTACGAATTTTTGAAAATTTTAACTTTATTGTGCTATTACTCAAAAACAAAACGGCGAATCAATACAAATTGTGATATTATTTGATAGCTCTTAATAAATATTACAAAGCGATTTAAAAATAATTTTGGAAATAGGAAAATTGTAAATATACTAGCGGCTCAAAATTTTTGACATTTTCAAAAAATTATTACTCAAAAACTGACCATGCAAGTTCTTTTAAACTTTCAGAGCCGATAAAACTTGCAATGAACTACAAATTTATTTTTTACCAATTTTTAAAATTTTACACTAAAGCCCTTCAGGAATTTTTGAAAATTTTTAAACAATAATTTTTATTTATTCAAAACCGCAAACGGCGATAATTATAAACGTTTATTTGTGCGATAGACTATTTAAATTAGTTTAATAGGATTAGAATCATATTAAAAATTAGGAAAGAAAACGATACCTTTTGATTTTAACAAGGCATTTTTGAGAAGTTACGTGATTTTAACTACACCTATCAGTTAGCTGCAATTAAAAAATATATATTTCATTCTTTGCATATTTTTGATACCTCTTAAAATAAAGTTTCTACGGCGATTTTAGTTCGAAGTCCGAAGCGCATTGAATTAGATGTAAGGCGCGGTCGGTTACCGTGCTCCTATCGTATGCGGGTAGCCGAAGTTATAGCACTAGTCTTCTACGTATACGATATCGTATTGCACAGGCTTTCGCAAGTTCAAATCACCGCTGCGGGGCATTACCATTTTTTTTCTTGTTTTTTTTTGTAAAAACAATGTTGTTTACTCAGTTATTGGCGCCCGAACATTTAGAACGTAATAAGTATGAGAAAGTACCAGCAACTTGTTTCGCCCAATTTTGATTTTACTTCCACAAGTTATAACTATCCGATCTTATTTTTAAGATTTTTACCACTTGATATCCCTATTCCTAGATCTACAGGATTGATTTTAGCTACAATAGTTTCTTTAATCTTCTCTCCTCTTTCTGCTCCACTTTTCTATACTATAATTGTTTGCTGTAACTAATGATTTATCCGAGATATTTTCGTTTGTCTTATTTACTGTTTTAACAAGGCGTTTAACCAAAATTTAATAAGTATTAATGCAGCCGTCGTTTCAAAGTTAGAAAGTTTTTAAAAAAACATTAAACTTGTTCTAAGGTATGCTATCAGATAAAAAATTCGTTTTCTGAACAAACGTCTACCAAAAAACATGTCGAACTTCCGCTTCCAGTTTTGGGTTTTCTTAAAAACTTATTTTCTTTTGAATTTTTGAAACACCTCCCATTGCGAAGCTTATTGGAAACGGAGCATCCTTTCCGAAGTTATAGGGCGCACCAAAACATGCCCAAAACATGCGTTTCTGTCAAAATCTCGAATTCACAATTTGAATGAAATCAATACTTTCTTATACCGAAAGTACAGAAAGTTAATGTAAATAGAAGTTTACCTACCTTTTTGCATAATTGCAGCATAATGCTACATTTATTTTTTTTGGTGTTTAGTTTAATTTGAATGATTATGGTTTAACTATCAATTCTCATTTGTTCTGCGTAGATATTCAACAGAGCCAGATGCAAGCGAGGTTGAAGATTACGATCCACATGAACACAGAAATATTTCCCATCCTACAACGTAAGTATTTTGTGTTTGTTTGGATAATAGAATAATCACCAAAGTAAGGTGTATAAATTTATTTTTATAAATAATACAACGAGTGATTGCGATTGTTCGATAAAATTTTGGAGTTACCAAATTCTTAACTAGCAGGAGTTAACACACACCCCAATTTTATCAAAGAAAAATCGTATCACGAGTCGTGTTCGTCTATATTACTCACATTAATTTTGGCGCATTTTTGGTAACACTGAACTAGTCGGAAATGCTCGGGTATTTTCGGAAATCGGCGCTCTTAACATGGTATTGTTTGACTGTTTTTAAATGTATTGTAGTGGCGTCCTATTGCAAATTTAATGTTTTATTTTGACGTTATTTACTTTCGCTCTGAAGTGTTGCTGTAAAAATACATCGTTTTGGAGAAACATCGTTAAGTGGTATTTCATAAAATGATTGAAAGCACGTGCATTGTTTTGGTCTAAGATTTTGGTTTATATAACCTGTCAAACAAGACAAAATTTTAATGTTAATACGTATTTATGTTTTTTAATTCATATTAGCATGTTATTATATTGATTGTGGGTGTACACTAAAATTTGGGTCGGTCATGATTTGAACACTCGCGATTCAAGTTGGTTGAGATCGACATTGTTATCATCGGCCATCGTCGACGTTTCTCGTATTTTGCTTATTGTTTGTAAACGACAGAGACGATTATTGTTTTTGATTCATAAATTATGTTATAATCAAATATGAAACTTACTTCTGGCCGAAGTAATGAAAAACTATATTAAAATAATAATAAATATACCTAAAAGTCAGTATACATCAGTTTTAAACACGTTATTTTAAAACTTAAGAGCGATTATTCGAAGCTACTGAGCTTTTAATCGCTTTTTTAAACAGTACCATGCAGTTTAATTAGTATAAAACCAACGCGATTGGTTCGTTGTATAAAAGGAGAAATTTGTGATTGGTTCAATAAAATGTGAGTGGTATAGTCGGTTGAAAATAATAATTTTGCTGTCAAATATAAATTTATAAAAAGAGCGTAGCATTACGAAAGGCCTACTACAAATTAAATCCAATACAGGACCAAATATGAATAATTAAGTTTAATCATTCCTGACAGTTTCGTCTGTTTTCAGAAATGCAGAAACGCTAATACACATGCTCAAAGGAAGTTTTGGTACAGGTATTTTGGCCATGCCAGAAGCATTCAAAAATTCTGGACTGACAAATGGTTTTATATTTACGCTTCTAATTGGGTTTCTCTGCACCTATGGACTTCATATACTAGTAAGGTTAACATCAACATTGATTTATCAAAGAAGTTCCTTTTTCGCTGCAGAGTCGAAAAGTAATAAAATTCGGTGTCCTTACTATTAAAGTTCGTAGAAATTAGAAAGTTGAGTCTTGCAGGCAATCCAAACTACAAAACAGTAAATTTAATTTTCTTTAAGAAACACGAAAGTATTTCCAAGTTTTGCTTTTTATAATTCCATTTCTAATTGTTTACTATGGAACGCCGTTCTATTTTTTATTCGATATTTATAGGTATCTAACGATCTTTTTTTAATTAAAGATAGTTTATTAACGTCAAAAATATTTTATTGTATTAAAGCATAATATTGGCGTGAACAATTGGGTTTTTACTTCAGACAACATTTTCAGACATCCAAGATTTACTCTTTGACGTCAAAATATAATTCTTTGATGTCAAAATAAGTTTTATAGCCCTAAAAATTATTATTGTGATGTAGGAATAAAAAACAATTTGTATACAAATAATTAAAACGGATTTTTTACGTCAGAAAATGTTATTAGATGTTATTTTATATAGTAAATAAATGAGCAACAATGTTGAATGATTAATAAAGCAAAAATAAAACGCTTTAATTCTTACGAGAACTTTTTCGTACAAGTACATTTGGAATGTTTAGCTTAGAACCACAACGAATCTGAAAATTACTGTAACGAAGTGTTCCTTAAGCCTGGCGAATAGAAGATTTCCTTTTCTTGTCTTTTTCTACTGATGATAACTGTTTTTGAGTCCAAATGTACATTTATTAGCGTACAAAAAAGTTTTAGTGGGACATAAAAAGTTTTGTTTTTGCTTTATTGTAATGACAAATGTTTCTTTGACGTCAAAACACATTTACTGCCTTCAAACATAGTTGATTGACGTTAAAACATAATATTTGACGTAAATAATTGCTTTTCTAACTTTAACAATTTTTAAGACATCTTAGACTTAGTTTTTGACGCCAGAATATAATTTTTAATGTTAAAGATTAATTTTACGACGCATGAAAATTATTATTTTAATGTAGGAACAACAAAAAGGCAATTTGTGTGTAAATAATTAAAATGTTTACGTCAGAAAATAAATTTTTTAAGTCAGCAAATGTTTTTGACGTTAAAAAATATTTATTGCTGTCAAAGACAGTTTATTGACGTCAAAAATATTTTATAATGTTAAAGTATAATATTTGGCGTCAATAATTGTTTTTTTCATGTCAAACAATCATTTTCAGACATCTAAGATTTATAAAACATAAAACTTGCCAGAATATATTTCTTTGGCGTCAAAAACTGACTTTATGACGCCTGAAAATTATTGTAATGTAAATGAACAAAACTTTTTATTTTACTTCGGAACATAAGCTTGGAAGGTAAAAAAATGTTTTGTTTTGCATCAAAAAACCTTTATTACTGTCAAACATAGTTTGTTAACTTGAAACGTGATAATTGTAGTCCATAATTGGGTTTTCAACGCCAAAAATCAATTTAAGACGTCTGAGATATACTTTCTTACGTCAGAATACAATATCTTAATGTGAAAAATTAATTTTTTGACGTCTGAAAATTAATATTTCACTGTAGCAATAAATAGAGATTTCTGTATAAATAATTAAATTGAATTGTTTTTGTCAGAAAATAAATTTTGAACCACAAAAGATGTCTGTGATTTCATAAAATGTTTTTAACGTGAAATAAATATGTATTGCTGTCAAAGATAGTTTATTTACGTCAAAAATATGTTTTTTAGAGAATTGCCTTTTAACGCCAAAAATCATTTCCATACGTCTAAGATATAAAGTTTACACGTCAGAATTAATTTTTTATTTTAAAAATTGATTTTATTACGCCTAAAAGTTATTATTTTAATATACAAATAAAAAAACAATTTTTTTATAAATAATTAAAATGGATTGTTTACGCCAAAATATAAATTTTAAACGTCTAAATGATTTTGGCGTTATAAATAGTTTTGTTGACATTTATTGCTATACATTTTATGAGATCAAAAGCAATTTTTGACGCCCACAATTTTTTTCTGAAGTATAATATTTATACATAAATATTTTGACGACATAATACCACTTTTTGACGTCAAAATAATTATATACGTGAAAAGATAATATTTGGCGGCAGTAATTCATTCTTTAACGCCAAAATATATTTTTTGACGTTATAAATGTTCTTTTGACGCCATAAAATAGTATTATGTTGTCAAAATATTTATGTAGAAATTTTATACTTCAGAAAATAAATTATGGGGATCAAAAAAAGCTTTTGATCACATAAAATGTCGTTTTAAAGTCAAAAATACGTATTGCTGTCAAAGATAGTTTATTGACGTCAAAATTATTTTTTAACGTAACAAAATAATATTTGGCGTCAGTAATGCATTTTTTAGAGCCAAAATATATTTTTTTGCGTTATAAATGCTCTTTTGACGCCATAAAATGTATTATGTCGTCAAAATATTTACGTAAAAATATTATACTTCAGAAAATAAATTGTGGGCTTCAAAAATTGCTTTTAATGTCATAAAATGTCATTTTAAATTCAAAAAATACGTATTGCTGTCGAAGATAGTTTATTAACGTCAAAATTATTTTTTAACGTAAAAAATAATATTTGACGTCAATAATTGGTTCTTTTACGCCAAAAAAATATTTTTTGAGGTCATGAAATGTTCTTTTCACGTCAATCTTACAGTGTTCGCTGTAAAATGGTTTTTTGACGTTAATAATTGGTTTTCAACATCAAAACTAATTTTCAGTCTAAGATTTATTTTTTTGACGTCTGAACGTAATTGTTTTGAAGTTAAAAACTGATTTTATGACGAGTGAAAATTATTTTAATATAGGAATAGAACAACGATTTTGGCATTAAAAAATTAATTGTGGTAAAAAGTAAAACGGCTTTTTATAGTTTATTTATAACTTCCAGCTTTACTTCGTTAAAGTCCATATTTAATGAGTATCTGTATATAAAATACTTAATTACTTTAACAATATTTATATATTTTAACCTTATACGTATTTCGGCATGTCTTGATGTCTTACATGCCATTGTCAAAGGTAATATGAAAAAGTAAACAGTTAGTGTTGTTATAGCAATAGAACTTTGTGACTTGATCTCGGTAATCGTCTGCAGATGACTTGATTTCTCATTCCAAAACGTCCAGTAGAAGAGAATTTAAGAGATCAATTTGCTCATTCATTAACGGTACAGTTTTTAAATGTTTGTGAATTTCAAAAGCTTGTAGTATATCTAATTTACGTTTATCATCACAAAAGTGTAAGCATTTTATGGTGTTATTAGATGTCATTGAATGATTTTGTTCTAGTAAGTGTTTAGCGTAGTTGGATTTATGTGGGTGTTTGTATTTGTAACAACGTACGTGTTCTTTATACCTAATATCAAAATTTCTAATTGTCTGGCCTATATAAACCGAATTACAATGCGAACAATTTAATTTGTAAATGCCTGATTTAGAAGTGTTTAAGATATTCCTAGTTGTTTTAAAGCTTGCTTTATATTTATTTGTTTTGTTTATAATTTTAGCAATTTTTTCTGATTTGTCACCAAAATATGTGATCGAAGCATATTTAATTGTATCGAACGAAGTTAGGGTATTCGGATAAATTTTTTGAATGGCTAATTTATAATCTTTTTCTTTAATTAATGTATCAATAAGTTTCGTATTATAACCATTACTGTATGCAATTTGTTTAATAATTGAAATTTCTCTATTATAATTAATTTCATCTAAAGGGACCGTCAAAGCCCTATGTATCAGGGACCTGTATGCTGATAATTTATGTGTTTCATGATGACAAGAATCGTGTGGTATTGTAATGTCTGTTTGTGTAGATTTTCTATAAACTGAGTACTTAAATTTATTAGTTGAATTAATTTTTATGTTTAAATCTAAAAAGTTAATGGACTTAATTTGTTCAGTTTTTAGGGTAAATTTTATGTTTGGGTGCAAGCTGTTAATAAAAATTAAAAATTCATTAATTAAATCAAATGAACTATTAAAACATGCTAAAATGTCATCAACATAACGAAACCAAAATATAACTTTCTCGGATTGATTTGATTCGAGTATTTGAACTTCTAGATTTTCCATAAATATGTTAGCTAAAAGAGGTGAAGTTGGACTTCCCATGGGTAAACCATCTTTTTGGAAATAAATTTTATTATTAAAAGTAAAATAATTTTGGTTGGTGCAAAGTTCAAATAATTGAATCAACTCAGTTCGTTTTATTAACTCAACATTAATTAAGTATTTTATATACAGATACTCATTTTCTATAATTTACTTTTAAACCTTCCTAAAATGAAAGAATATATGCCCTCTTTCAATATTTGTTGCCAATTTTCGAGTGTTTGTCTAGCACTGTAGTTAAACGGCTAAATTTTCACTTGAGTAATAATTTTATATTTATTTACAGGTACAAGCACAATATGTATTATGCAAACGGATGAAAGTTCCTCTGTTAACCTACCCCGATTCGATGAAAGCTGCGCTTTTAAGTGGGCCTAGGTTTTTACATCGCTTTGCAAACGCGTCACCGTAAGTAAAAGTAACCACGAATTAATTAATTTTAGTAAACATGAAATTTACAACTGAAGATATTTGTGCTTTATTTTTAGAATCCTCGTAGATGTTTTCTTGGTTATATACCAACTGGGAATATGTTGTGTTTATGTGATTTTCGTTGCCATTAATATGAAGAATATTCTAGATGCCTATTTGGGAGATGTCGCCGTTGAGCTATATACGTTGATGCTGTTCATTCCGTTTATGCTGATCATTTTAGTTCCAAACCTAAAATATTTAGCTCCATTTTCGCTTTTTTCTAATGCCATTACGTTCGTGTGCTTTGGAATCATACTTTACTACATCTTCGTCGACCTTCCACCAATTGACGATCGTCCCCAATTCGGAACGTTGTATGCTTTTCCACTTTTTTTTGGAACTACATTGTTTGCTTTAGAAGCTGTAGGAGTGGTAAATAAGCGTGCTCGTATCTAAGAAAAATTAATATATTTATATTATGCGCATTTTTAGGTGATTGCGCTTGAAAACAATATGAAAACACCTAAAAGCTTTGGAGGTTACTTTGGTGTATTAAATGTGGCAATGTTTTTTATTACTCTATCGTATGTCGGAATGGGTTTTCTTGGTTACTGGCGATATGGAGATATAACGGCACCAAGTATTACACTTAACATTGCCCCAGGAACTGTGTAAGTTGCAGCATCATTACATTACTCTTAAATTATGCATTAACATTTTTTAATTTTTAGAATTGCAAAAGTTGTTCAAGGTCTATACTCCCTCGCCATTTTTATTTCCTACGGTTTGCAAGGTTTTATTCCTGTTGATATTATGTGGAATACTTATCTTGTACATCGGTTTAGAGATTGTAAGCATCCGAAAATTTGGGAATATTTGCTCAGATTGGTAACAGTGCTTGTTACGTGTAAGTATGGACAATGTAGATTTTAGAGTAATGTTGATAAATGACAAGTGACTTTATGTTTACAATTTTTTGCAGTTGTTCTTGCAATATCGATACCGCTGCTTAACCTGTTCATATCGCTTTTTGGAGCGTTCTGTTTATCCGCCCTAGGAATTGCCTTCCCGGCTATTATGGACATTTGTGTTAAATGGCCGCACGAACTTGGTCGTTGCCGCTGGATTCTATTGAAAAATTATTTTCTTATTTTGATTGGCATCTGTGGTCTTTTGGCTGGTAGTTACAGCAGCCTTAGTGAAATTATTATATCACTAACTAAGAAGAAATAACCATAAAGGTCGTTGCTATTATTAATGTTGTTGTTAAAATGCTTTACACTGTTTACACAACATTAAATTAGAAAAATCGTTTAATTTTGTAGTACGATTGTTATTATTTTGTAAGTTAAAATTTGTAGAAAATCAATAAACAAAAGATCTACATAAAATGTTGACGGTAACAGTACTAGTTTTTTAATAAATCTATTATTTTCTTATTACAAAACCTCAGTTCAAGAGTCAATATATTGTACTGGTTCATCAATGTGGTGACCAGTTGTAAAAGATCTGATAGAAAATTTGTTCTATGATAAGAAGGTCGCTTCTTCTTTCACAAATTACAAAATGGACGAAACAGGTCGCTGGTACTTTCCTATACTTTTTACGTTTTAAATATTCGCGTCAAGAAGTGATGGAAATTTACATCTAATCTAGCCGGTACAAACCTGCTGCAGACTCAAGGCGTTGGTTATGTAGATACGGGCGGCGCGCGCTCCTACTACGTAAAAGGTGCTAAGATAGTTAATGGGCTCACGAAAATGGTGATAACAACTTTATTTATGGAGTAGAACTGATTGATAGGCGTAGTTTAACTCACGCAACTGTCAGAAAACACGTTGCTGATATTAAAAAGTATCATTTTTTTAAATTATGAAATAGTGGCAAATTCTCGCTACTGCTAATAAACTACTTTAAATAGTCTATCGAACTGATAAAAGTTTATAACGATTGGCGTTTGCCTTTATAAATAAAAAATTAATCAATTTCAAATTTTTTTTAATTCGTAGTAAAATTTAGGCAATTAGTAAAAAACAAATTTTGTAGTTCATTGCAAGCTCTATCGGCTCAAAAAAATAAAAAAAAATGGTGTAGGCAGTTTTTGAGGAATAATATTTTAAAAATGTCCAAAATTGAAGCCGCTAGTATAATTACAATTTTCACGTTTACAAAAATGTTTACATCACTTGATTATACTTGTTACGGAATATCCAATAAAATGACAACATTTATTGATTGGATATTTTGTTTTCGAGTAATCGGGCAGTAAGGTTAAAATTTTCACAAATTCGCAGCGGCCTAGATTTTGAAGACAGCATTTGGGAAAAAATATTTGATTTGTTTTTAGATGTACTATAACGCTATGTATTCAGAATTTTCAAATATTGTTTAAAGAAAACTCTATACCAAAAGCAACCGCTCCAATTTTCGCACCCACCCACAGACAAACATTTTTTAATAATTATTTTTTTGGGTTCCTTGGACCCCAAAACTCGTATTTCCGTTAACATCTGAAATTCGAAAATTTGCATCAAATCATAACTTTCCTTACTTCAGTAGAAGTATGGGAAAGTAAGAATGGAGAGATATCAGGAAGTTTTAGAACCGAAAATACCGTATCAATATTTATTGGGTTAGTAGTAGCAAGGACTATATACATCATAGACCTCTCAACAAGGGATGTCGCGGGTACTCGGCTATTACCCGGTACCCGGCCTTCTCGGCCAATTTTGGCATATACCCGGTTTAGCCGGGTAGCGATCTTGTACCCGGCCGGGTACCGGGTTACGAAAAATAATTTTTTTTTAAATAAAAATAGACACTTTATTGGCTATTATTTTGGTTTACTGTCAACAGTAATTAATAATAATTATTATATTATTATATTATTTCTTTTCTGTTCAAAAACATTGCCCGCTTCTAAAAAAAAGGCTTTTGCTATAGACGCTGCTTGCAGATGCTGAAAGCTGCCAGACCAGCTAAAATTGGATTTTGTGTTATGTTTTGTTGCCACTATCCCTAATAAATAATACTATTTAAATGTTAAATACCGCAAATTAAATAAACGTGCTGCTTCATAAATACACCTATATGCCCCACAATATAAAACCGTAGTTATCTGTAAAAGAAGTAAAGTTCATAAAAAAATCTATACCCGGTCCGGGTAACACGGTACCCGGCGGCGTCTCGGCAAGGCCGGGTACCCCTAACCCGGCCTTTTCAAAACGTGTTCCCCGCTGCATGCCTACTCTCAACTCTGTGGAAGGGTGGTATTAGTAAGCTATAGAACTGGACGAGTGAGATGGCAGACAGATGGCAGTTGGTATGCCCACAGTGACTGAGATATACAGTATCATAAGCGATCATTACCTGGGTGACTGTAAAGCAGGTAGATAGCAGCGAATTATTATTTGTGTACAAATACAGGTATTTTAAATATTTTTATTTTGTGTAAAATCACGGAATCAAATTTTACATTATTAAAAATAAATTTAAACTAAGAAAACCGGGGTTTTGTGATTTAAATTATTCCATAAAAAGGTTGAGCATTATTCAATATACCGAAACCAATCTATAAATAAATAAACTTAACCGAAAGTTCTCAAATGCCGTACAAAAATCACTTAAAATAATAATAATAAATATTATAGAAAAATCATAAAAATCAATTTCAATTGAAAAAATCGTTTTTTTGTTTGTTTTCAACAATTTGATTTTTTAATACCCTGATTTAAATTAACATGTCAGTGCTGCATTTTAAACTTTAAAGGGCTAGTATACCGACGGAATTGAATTGAAAATTGAAAACGAGATAGCCAATAAGATTTTTCTCGTTTTTTCTTCGTTTTTTTTGCCGACGTTTTTTCAGGGTTTTTTTCTGCTCTTTTTCCCTCGTTTTTTATGGTTTTTTTCCATGTTCGTCTGCCTTGGATTTTTTTTCAAACATTTTTCTTCGTCTTTTCTTCTAGGATTTTTCCTCGACTTTTTTTCTCGGCTTCTTTCCGCCGGCTTTCTTCTTCTGTCTTTTATACGGGATTTTTTCTCCGACTTTTTTTCCTGTTTTTTTTTGATTACTCGCTAGAAAAAAAAGAGACGTAGGTCGACATAGAAGAAGAGGAAACGGCGTAAGGACTTAAACTGTACTGATGATGATAATTAACTAAACAAAAATATACCTGCACTCGTGAACCGCGCCTTTCTGTAGAATTAAATTTATTTATCCTGCAACACAATACAAAAAGAGCACAACTTCAAGATTCAAAGATAATACATCCACCATCTTAACTTTTATTACACTAACATCATACCAACAGTTTTATTCCCCTAAAACTAAATCATTAAATATTAAAGCATTCGGTGTTGCATAACCAAAAACACATAAACATAATATAATATTTCAACACTTTCGTCTCGGATGACAAACTTTACAACGCCACCTGTGGTGTAGCCATTGGGTGGATTGAGCTGCCCAGTGCCCACTGCTGCCTCGGAGACCTAAACGCCAAAATAGGGAGAGAAGTGGAATACGAACCAACCATAGGAAAACACAGCCTCCACCACGAATCCAATGACAGCGGAAAAAGGATAATAGATTTTGCAACAAGTAAAAACATGGTAATTAGCTCGACGTACTTCCCACACCGTAACATACATAAACAAACATGGGTATCCCCGGACGGCAGAACGGCCAACCAAATCGACCACCTGATCATCGGCCAAAGAAACGCATCCAGCATACGTGATATCCGAACCTACAGACTATTGACTCCGATCACCACTTAGTTAAAGCCACGTACAGAGAACGAATAGCCAACCGCGCAAAAATATCCCAGGAATCCCAAACAAAATATCACCTAGAAAAACTAAAGGAAAAAACAACACTAACAGCCTTCCAAAACAAATAGTAGAAGTACTAGAGAAACAGCAAGAGAAAGTAACAGAAAACAAAAACAAAGCATATGCTATATATACAGAGAGACCCACTCGACTACAGAGGGCCAAATACGAGGAGACTAGAAAAACAACTCATAAATTGAAAAAAAAAGAGCCGCCATTAATAAGACACTGCTACAAATCGAGGAAGACTTTAAGAACAACGACACCAGGAAAGCATACAGGCGAATAAATATATTTAAGAAAGGTTTCCAGCCAAGCACTAGCCTATGCCGAGATAAGACAGGACAAATCATTGGAAACGAAACAGAAATACAAGGGAGGTGGAAACAATACTTCAAGGAACTCCTAAACCCAAACAGCAACCAGAATCCACCCAACAAAGACCAGAGAATACTTCAACTCACAGCCGACGAACGAGAGGAGTACAACGACCCTCCAACTGAAGAAGAGGTAGGAAAAGCAATCAAATCGCTAAACAACAACAAATCACCAGGTATGGACAACATCCCGTCAGAACTAATAAAATATGGAGGACCACGACTAGCGAAAGCGGTAACGGAGCTAATTAAAGAAATATGGAGAACCGAAACAGTGCCCAACGAATGGAGAACCAGCATAATCTGTCCAATCCACAAAAAAGGAGACAAGCTAGAATGTAAAAATTTTAGGGAATATTCCTACTAAGCACAACATATAAAGTCTTCACAACCATCCTCCGAAACAAACTAGAACCACTAGCCGAAAATATCATTGGCGAATACCAAGCGGGTTTTAGACCAGGAAGATCGACCACCGACCAATTATGCGCAGTGAAACAAGTACTGAAGAAATGCTGGGAATATGACATTGATGTGTACCAACTGTACCTGGACTTTAGACAGGCATACGACAGCATAGACAGAGAAAAGCTCTACAGCATCATGCTAGACTTTAACATACCACTGAAACTAGTAAGGTTAACAAGACTAACAATGGAAGGCTCTGAAAGCCGGGTGAAGATACAAGGAAACTTAACGGATCCGTTTAAAATAAACCAAGGCCTCAAGCACGGGGATGGACTCGCTCCAATGCTTTTTAATCTAGCATTAGAATACGCAGTAGGGAAAACCACGGTAGATACCAACGCGTCGCTGCTACACAAATCTACCCAACTAGCAGGATATGCGGATGATATAAACATACTTGGAAGAAACCTAACATCAATTAAGGAAACCTACATACAACTAGAAAGGGCTGCGGAAGAAGTGGGCTTAAAAGTGAACGAAGATAAGTATTAATACAGACCCGAAGCAATAGGAGGAGAGGCCAGAACATGACAATAGGCGACCAAAATTTTGAGGTGGTGAACGACTTTACCTACCTAGGCTGTAACATATCCAGCAAACGGGACGAGATGAAGGAAATTCAACGAAGAATCAGTAATGCCAATAAAGTATACTACCAGATTTCGGCCATAATCAGATCCGGGAATGTCCACAGGAAAACAAAACTGAAATTATATAAAACAATAATACGTCCAGTGCAATGCTATGGAAGCGAGACTTGGACGCTCTCACAAAAAGCGTAAACAATGGTGAACGCATTCGAAAGAAAGATTTTACGCAGAATATATGGACCGGTCCATGAGAACGAACAGTGGAGAATAATATACAACCACGAGATCTACCAGCTCTTCGCAGAAGCAGATCTATCAACAACAATAAGATTACAAAGACTTAAATGGGCCGGGCATTTACAAAAAAAAGGATGAAAGAGTCAAGAGTAGTCAAGAGGATCTTCAACCAAAAACTGGAAGGCAAAAGACCGGTTGGAAGACCAGGGGCGAGATGGGCAGACAAAATCCAAGAGGACGCACGATCCATGCTTGGAACTCCAAACTGGAGAAAGGCGGCGGAGGACAGGGATAGTTGGAGGAAGAAAATAGAGGAGGCCAACGCCCGATTTGGGCTGTAGCGCCATTGGATGGATGGACAAACTTTACACTCGTGCAGCATATGCCATGTTCCAAACTTGTTACAGAATATACTATTCTAAAACGATTTCCGGAAACGTTCAAAAACGACACAGAATTGCTTCCTAGAAACATATTTCCGTAACATATCAAAGGCCTCACAGAAATGATTCCACGAAACGAATTTTCAGAACAGCTTCGCACTGTAGCAGATTTGATTCATAAAATCGAATTTTTGAAACGTGTTCAAACGAACTAGAACTATTTTCCGAAAACGTTTCATTGGTTCGTTTCTGACGGCGGACATTTCACGTTTCTGTGGCGTTTCATGAACGATTCAAAGTTTCGAAAAATCGTTTTAATAACGCCACAGAAACGAATGGGATTTTTTAAGAAGACTTTGGTTACATATTTGTGTCGCTAATTGTATGTACTAAAACTTTTATGTGCATCAGAATGTCGAAAAATTAAAACTTGTCGCGTTAATCCAGAAGGGCGTGATTTTTTAAATCTAGTATTCTGATAGTTAATGACGTTTGTTATTCATTTTCATGTGAAACATCCATCAATTCCATTTATGTTGAAGAATTTCTATACAACTTTTAAAACTGATCATTTAATGTTTAACGTCATATGTATGCTATAGTGGAAGTGTAGATTAATTAACAATAAAAATTGTGATGGTCCAGCAACAATAAGTTATTAACAATGGGTGATGATAAGAGAAAAGAGGAACTTGAGAAAATAAAGGCCAAGTATGTATAAATCTAATATATATTAAATTTAACGCTTTTTATGAAATGCTTTTTACTTTATTAAGCAATTAGGTACTTCTTGATTGAAATAAAGTTAATGATGAGAATGTCAAATTTTGAGTAAATCAAATGATTTGGTGTTTGCCAATGTTAAGAACGTAGGCAACTTATATGACATTCAGTGCAATCCAATGTTATGCTAAATTTTAACCAGATGAAGTTTTTATTAGTATCGTCCGGTCATTATTATATAGCACTAGAACTAGTCTTTTAAAATGCAATGTATTGCTCGACTGTTATTTGGGTAGCCTAACCTTTCCTTTTTGGAAAATTAATACGTTTTACTTTTGCAAAAATACTGTTGTAAAATCATTCTATAACACACACAATGCTGAAAATAATATCGTTAGTTCTCTAGCAAGAGAAATAACATATGTCATTTCCTGCAAAGATTATTTAAAAGTTTATAGTTGGCCTTTTTTAGTAAAATTGCTACATTGTAACATATACTAAATTTTAACACCTAAAAATGTATGTAACTCTTAAACAGACTATGGAGATTTGTTTGTTCAAAAGTGGTACTGTCGCACTCCGATCAAGTACTACTCGCGACAATTGTATATTAAATTTATAATAGACGGAAAAGCTGTCACACCTTTTAAAGGAAAAGAACGAGCTATATATCTATAATGGTTAGCGACAAATAATCTAAGAAACCCCAAACAATAAACTAGCCACATGCAACGTACACATGTATAGAGAAATAAATCAGTTACTATACAGGTTGATTTTAGAATAGGTTTAGAATCTTAAAACTATGAAAAAAGTTCCCATACACCGGAAACGTTTCCTGACGGAGTTACAGCCTCCTGAAAATAAAACAGTCTAACTTCTTTATCGACAACTCTTGCTGTACTGCGTATTTGCACAACTTTTGAAATTTTATATCTAAGAATTACTCCATTAGCTTACTATTTCTACTAAATTTTATGTGATATGTCCATTCCATGCACCTCGAGAAAATAAAGGAATACCACAGTAAAATGTTGACCAAACACCGATGACAATAAATGAATAAGGAAACGCACATAAGCAAGAACATTAAAAAAACTACGGTCAAAGAAATGGCAATAGCTTTGACAGGAACGAAAAACAACAAATCCCTTGCCCTGAAATTATACGTCGAAAATAATTTAATAAATACAATTTTTATCGATATAACAAAAACGTATGAATCAGTCTCGTTGGTAAAAGGAAGATTCTGAATGTGAATTACGTATACAATAGTCCACACAAAAATGTCATTTAAGAATTATACTAAAACGACTTTATTTCCGGCGACTTTTTTTCCGGTTGACTTTATTTCCGATGATTTTTATCCTTTTGTTGCTGTTTAACCTCATAAAATATCTCTTTTTATTGTTTTTTTATAAAGATTCAATGTACTTCATAGTTGGGGTATACTGAACTACTATGAATTTTTTTTAAATAATAATATTTAGTGTAATGCAATATATATTTTTTTACTTTTTATGGCATGCACCTGCTGTAAAACCGTTGGAGTTTTCTGCAGAACATTTGTTTACCAATTTTTTAAGATAATAAATTTCAGACTCATTTCAAAAAAGTGGTTCATTGTACCCCCTCCCCTACTGCGGTTCTGGTGGACTTTATGCTTTTTTAAATTTTGATAAAAACAGAACCTCAAAAATGGGTGAAACAGGTCACTGGTACTTTCCTATACTTTTTACGTTTTAAATATTCTCGTGTAAAGAAGTGATTGAAATTTACATCTAATCTAGCCGGCGCAAGCCCGCTGCAGACCCAAGGCGTTGGTTACGTAGGTACGGACGACGCGCCCTCCTACTACGTAAAAGGCGCTAAGATAGGTATTGCGCTCACGAAATGAGTTATAACAACCTTATTTATAGAGTTATCAAAAATATGCAAAGAATGAAAAACATTTATTTTTATTAGAGCTAATTGATAGGCATAGATAAAATTACATAACTGCCGGAAAACACGTTATACACATTAAAAAGTATCATCGTTTCTTAATTTTTAAAATAATAGAAAATTTTTGCTGATCCTAATAAAGTACTTCAAATAGCCTATCGAAATGATAAAAATTTATAACGATCGGCGTTTGCGTTTATGAATGAATAATAATTCAATTTTAAAATTTTCTTAAATTTCTGTTGGGCGTCAGAGTAAAATTTGCAAGCTCTATCGGCCTAAAAAGTTAAACAAAAATTATGTGGGCAGTTTTTGAGGAAAAATTTATTGAAGATGTCCAAAATTTTGAGCCGCTATTATGTTTAGAATTCTCATATTTCAACAAATATGTTTAAGTCACTTGATTATACTTGTTAAGGGCTAAATAATATAATAATTTGTATAGATTTGATGTTTTGTTTTTGAGTAATCAAGCATTAAAATTAAAATTTTCAAAAATTCGTAGCGGCTTTCATTTTGAAGATTTAACATTTGGGAAAAAAAGCATTTGATTTGTCTTTAAATACACTAACTACTAAGCTATCAATTCAAAATTTCCTAAATCGTTGCCCAATTAATACTGATTTGGGAAAACGCTCGGATAGGTAAAGCGATTTAAATTATATAGCGCATCTTAAAGAAGTTTCGATTTTTGTTGTATTTTTTCATTTAGTGCGGTGACGTCATGGACAATTATTCAAAGGGGGACGTATAGTATTTCTGACTATCGCACTACACACAATTCTTTCTTTTTAGCCGTACAAAATATTTTTTATCCTCACAGCAAAATGTTTTGGGAAATTTGCTAAACTATTTCTACGTCTCAGAAGACCCGGTCTAGGACATTGGGGCGCGGCCGTTTAGGCGTGGCCGTTAGGGCACCGCCGTTAAGGCGCGGTACACTAGAGAGCGAGAACACTAGGGTGCGGGCATTTAGGGCCAAAGACGCTAGAGCGCGAAGACATTAGGGTGCCGGCCATTAGGGCGCGGGACACTAGAACGCGAAAACACAATTACATATACAATCTCAATTACAAACAATTGCAGTTGCAATTACAATTACGATTATGATTACGATGACCTATCACCTACATATGGATGCACCCAGTACTTTCTTTTTTTCCGATGTTTCTTTCTACGGCGTAATAATAAAAGTGCTAAAAGCACTTCTTCCGCCACTCTAGACATCTTCCTTCTGTGGCGCGCTCACGGCTACTAAATTCAAAATCGTTCACACGCGCAAACGCTACAGTAGCGCTACGAAGAGTGGCTCGTGTGAAACGGCTCTTACATTTGGAATTGCAATTACAATTTACAATTACAGTTACATACATTCGGCTTTGAGTGAAATAATTATGCAACCAAAACGAATTATGTCGTCAAGAAGATTTACGTTGAAAATATAACACATTTTTCGCGCTTTAATGGCCGGCGCCATAGTGTCTTCGCGCCTTAGTGTCTTTGCGCATTAATGGCCCGCGCCCTTGTGTTCTCGCGCACTAGTGCCTCGCGCTCTAACGTAGGCGCTCTAACGGCCGCGCCTCAATGTCCGGATACGCAAAAGGCCGGTTTAAACAGCAGGTGCACCTGTAACTTAAAGCAATTTTTACTTATGTTTATTTGTGTTTCTGTAAAACTTTAAACAAATAACCATAAACAAACAATTATATTGAGTTTTAGAACGATCTACTAAGACGTAAAAATATTTTAAAAATTTTCGTAAACAGTTTCATACGTAAAAGTTTAAAAACGCCTGAACAGTGAAAAATTATTTCTATTTAATGCGCTAGTCACACATACATATACAAGTTTCCATTTAGTAATGTTGTTGATGCCGTCACCGCAAAAAATTATTTATGCAAAAAGTATTGACATTGTTCAAATATGCGCCATAATATAACTCGGTACACCTACTCAAGTGTTTCCCTCAAAAAAAAATTATTTCGAGAGATATTATAGTATATTAAAGTATAAGTGGATAAAAAGGTCTTTAAAACACGCGCGATTTTTATAAATAGAGCAAGTGTTTTAAAGACCAGTTATCCACGAATACTTTACGCTATTTTTTTTTTATTGGTGCACTTTGAAATGTTAAATACTGGTATTATTACTACAAAAAATAGAAATAAGAACTAATAATGTAAAATGGTTGAATTCGTGATGTGACATCAGTATACCTTTCGTTGTCATGGAAATGAGAAAAACAGAAATTAATTTGCAATTTGTCATCAAAGATTAATTGTTGTCACCGCACTGCTTAAAAATGAATTCTAATGATGCGTATAAAAAAGAATATGACAAGTTCATCAAATGGATGGAAGAGCAAAAGGTAACAGATATAAATGAACGAGTTGTGCTTGCTTACCTTCAGAAATTTGTTAGTAATATTTTATTTGACGTTACAAGGTAATCCAGTCAGATCAATAATCAAAAAATTGTCATTTAGACTTCACGTTTCTCGAGTTGTTGATGTTGCCATGGTAACTTTAAAAAACGCGCGTTTTTGAAAGTTCGTTTTAAACACGCCGAGGCGTGCTTTAAATAGGTAAAATGGGGCACCAATAAAAAAAAATTTGTTTCTTACTTTTGTTCCGCACTATATGTTGTATACATCTGTTATGATCAAATCAAGGACTGTCATCATATCCTACCCAGACTTGACTCGTATAATTGAATTAAGTTGTTTTGAGTGCTTAGACACAGTAACATTAGTGAAAATAAAGGACTTGATGCCTTGGTCAGGAGGGGATCAAAGCAGCACTTTCTCGGTCGAAAGCCGGTCCTCGGACTATAGCTCCTACAAGGAGAATGAGAACTAACGTCGCTCCCAATTCAAAATCAGTTGAACCTTGCATTCAGCATTACATCAGTGGAAGTTCCTTATTCGATAACCTTTACCGTTACAATAAATTCCCATGTTTCAGTAAAAAACACAAAAGGATCCTTGTATATTGTTTGACTGGCCTTTTTTTAAACTCTTCATCACTGTGCGAATAATCAATCGCTTCATGTAAAGGTTCTGTAGAGAAGAAAAGGAATCTTTTCACGATCTTCTCATTCACAGTACCAGACTAGCAGTACTAAACTACAGATAACTTGGCAACCCCTTTTAGGTGCCAGAGAAACTACAGGATGTATTCATCAACAAGCTGTGACTGCACAATGGATCAACTATGCTTGAGTTCTGCGGCTTTCCGCACGGCCGACTGTAAGAAGCAGAACAAGACTGATAATAAATAAATAAATTAAAAACTAAGCTAGTTTTGTGAATCTTGAAATCAATGTGACTGTCTCGAAGATCCAAGTGAGCTTGGAGATGATCCAGTGATTACGGAGGCGTCGTTCCTGCTTCTTGTAGTTTTTATTATTTTACCAAGTTACAATAATAAGGGTTGATTTTGACTTATGAGCTGTGATGTCAGACTCAGCAAAGAATTACAACGTTAGTAGTCTTAATATCACCCCTAAACAAGTGATTTATTAAAAACATCACAACCTATTTATACATTTCAAAATTACTTGTCTAGCAGTAAATTTTACAAGTGTATAAACAAAGTTCATTTTAAATATTGCAACTTATGAAAACATAAAAGTTTAAATGTCTAAATTGCCCTAAATTTGTAATTACACATGCTTGACTACGTTATTAAAAAAAACATGCAATGTGTAACCAAAAGTGTTGTAAATATATGACCTGCATTGTTACCTATTACATGTCATTTATCTAATGGGTAATAATTGTATTTAAGATTAAAATAATAATTTATTAAATATGTTAAAAAAATTTTAACAGTTAAGATAACTAATGATGGCAAAGTAAATAATTTTTACTATAATTTCTTTGTCGCATCCTAAAATTGTTCTCTGTTTTTACATATTTAAGTCGTGTAACAGTTTCAGTAATTAAATTATTAATTACATTATTACTAATTTTTCTGTACTGTACTGTTTTGAAATTACATGTGGATTTTTATATTACCTTGGAGACACAAACATATGCCTAACATACTTAATTAAACGTTTTTCACTGTGAATAACAACTTCCAGTCGAAATTATAAATAGATGACATATTTTTTAGTTAATTAAAACGATTGCAGCAAAATAGTATACGTAATACGCCAGGAAAGTGTGTTTACGGGACTCGAAGGCTTAAACAGACCCCTCGTCCTGCAAAGCATCACTCTCCTGACTTGTTAGGTAAGTAACTGTTTAACATGTTATGTTTAAAATGCCCCATCTAGATATAGTACCCCCGCAGGAGCAGGCGATGCAGACTACAATCCACATGATTACAGGGAAGTGGCATATGGAACCAAGTAAGCATTACCTATTTAAAAATCATCAAAATTTCTACTCTATGTAAGTTAGAAGTTCGGCTCAATTTACAAATGTAGCGTTTATCCCGTGGCGTCGGTAATTGACCATAGAAGCAGAAATAGATAGATTTACGCAACCAAACTTGCTAAGTGGTGTGCGAGACTAAGACGAATTGAGAAGTCCTTAACCAACTTAATCTTAAACATAACATAAAACAAAAAGTTTTTAAAACCGCGAACATCGTTTAAGATTGATAGTACCGCAACGTTGCGGACCCTGAGTGTGCGCTGCGCTGTGGCCTTTCGTCGTACATACATTTACTAAAGTTGTTTAATAATATTTCCTAAAATAGTTGCAGCTGCAGCTGACTTACCCCGATATTCATCTGTTCAAACTAGGGAAACTGCAGAAAACCTAGCCAGAGTAGGCTGTTTGGTGTTATTAAGATAGTTAAACTAAGGTAAACTTTTATTAGTAGGGATGCAGCGAGCAGTACTTTTTTAAAATGCCGAATAACGAATATTCGGTATCTGGTTGCTCAGCCGGATAGCCGGATACCGGATTACTCGGCATAGTTTTTACTTTCGAAGTAGTTTCAGCTAAAATGCAGTAAAATTTAGGTTTTAATCACAGAGCAAAATATATACCTAAAGAGTATGCAATGCACGAACCCTATGTTCTTATTCTGGAGTGTTTTAGAGAGGGAGCACCGAGACAAGGACAATACTAAATGTACTATTTCAAGGATGTGCTTATTCGCTCTAATATTGTTTTTTGTTCACAATTAATATTGGAAATCTGTCAACGGAATTGTTTGTAATTACAAGAATTAATAATTTGCAACAATTGTTAAAACTAAAACGTGTTCTGTTCTCATAGATCCGACCCCATCAAGAAATCAACTGACATAACCTAACATATATGGTTTTTATCGATATTTAAATAATATATTGACGGTTGACGATCTAGTGCTTTATATAGGTTCCTTGTCTCGGATCTCTCTGCCACATGTATTGCAAAATTGAGACCTGCATATCATAGCAACAAGCGGTTCATGCATACTTCTTATGTTATACATATATTACTTCGTGGTTTTAATAAATCCATACATATATAAAAGCACAAAGGGTTTCTTTCTCCCCTTCCTCCAGCGGCTACCGCTTCACCAATTTGGATCATTTTTTTTTTAAATGAAAGGTCTCTATCCACAGATGGAACATGAAACATTTTTATATTTTTATTCTACGTCGATTTTTTAATAATAATTATTTTGATTTATAATATATATGACGGTCGGCTAGACGCGCGTCACTTGGGGCGCCCTCTATAATAACGTCGCGTGTCCTTATTGGAACTAATGCATCACGTGACTTGACATTTCGCCGGTTCTGACAACGCTGTCTGTCAGTGCATTGTGTGCTGGGGTAACACTAGTAATACTTATTTATGTTGTTTGAAATCATTTCAAATTTTTAATTCGCATAAATGCTGATCTCAATAATATAAGTTTAGTAATTTTATGCAGATCTGTAAAATACTGGACTTATGAGGTTTTTGCTCTCTTACTTTTAACTATTTTAGTGCATGCACAATCTCATTTACTCGAAGAAAAATCTCCGGCCGGATATTTCAAATTATCCGGCCAAACCGAATATTGGGTGAAATGGCCGGATAGGCCAGATTACGGATAAAAACCGAATATCCATTGCATCCCTACTTATTAGTAATACAATAGTCACGAGAAGGTAGCCCACGAGCAGCCAAAGGTAAAACCTCCAGCTCTGGGTGAAATGGGAACAGGGAGTTACGAGTGTGTCTGATCATCAAGAGAGTGTCTTGACTGATCCTTCATGAATTACTGTTTTAAGAATGAATCCTCTTTTTAAAACCACATTGCTTTTATGGGCCAAAACGTGGGAAAGATGTAACATAAGTGTACATACTTCCTATAACACATGGCTCAAAAACAAAGAAAATCTTTCAAACAATCATAATTCAAAGAAATGGTGACGCGAGTTTGGCGTTTAATTTAGTACCTAAAAAAATAAGTTTATTCAACACATAGTCCAGTAACCTTGTCATGGTTATAGGGGGCCTAAGTTGCATCAAGTGGGGGTAGTTAGTTTCGCTTTTTTTTCTTGTATGGGATGTGCCTGAGATGCAAAATCCAAGTTTTCGACCTCGGCAGCCCGCCGGAACACTTTTGAATATCTCAAAAACTGCTAAATTTTTACACTTTTTTCGGTTTCTTCCCATTTTGACCATGAAGGAGCACGTTTTCGACAAAGACCGTTCTATGCATTAAATTAGATTAAATTTGCTACAATTTGAGACCAGAATGGCTTGGTAGCCCTAATAGTTTCCGAGAACAGCTTTTCAAAGTTTGGCAAAATCTGAAAATTTTATGCTAATTTTCATGTTTCATCATAATGCAATTGTTTTTATATCTTCAATAACCTGTCGAACATGAGTCAGTGAAGTAAACATTTATTCAATTTAACATTTTGAAGGAGGTGGGGGAGGAAGGGGAATGGTGGGATGGGTGGAGGGAAGTCACTATTCACAACCAAACAACTAAAATTGAAATACAAAATTTAACACATATTTATAAAAAGTGAAAAATGAAATGTTAGTTAATGTTCTTTTCTCCTCTTTGAGGGACCAGTGCTAAGGAAATCCGCCAAACCGTCTTCTTCATCGTCCTCAATTGCCTGAAATGAAGTGAAAAATTATAGGTATATTGAATAACATAAATAATAGTAACTTTCAACAACAATACGAGTGTAACTATACCTCCCTCATGTTGTTCGTCGACTTCTTCACTATCTCCGGCAAGTTGGTTTACTGTATCGTCGAGCAGCCTATCCATTTCGTCGTCGTCGAGGTCGTCCAAGTCGAGGGTGTTGTCGTCCACGTCCATCTTCATTTCCGGTATGTTTTCGCAGGACTGGCCATTGCAGGTATCGCAGACCAGGGAACATTTCAAACCTGCTTTCCTGCAGCTGCAAGCTTTCCTGCATCCCTTCTTGCAACTGCATGTTCAGCAGGTTTGAGGGGGCTACTTCCCTCGACATCATCTTTGGAGAAAGGTCTCGGGCTGTATCAACCCATCCCCATTCGAGCGGATTATTTTTGTTGCCCAGCCACTGCTGCACCTGGTAGTATGTGCGAAACGAATGTAGCTTTCCAGCATCTTGCGTGGAAGGAAGTCTGGTCAGGTTGAAACTGCTCTTGACTGCAGCCTTTGTGAAGAGCTTGTAGCGCAGGTCGTTGAGGCTTTGACTGGACCTTTCTCCACCATACAGTTGAATGAGGATTTTCTCCCCGGCTTCAGCTACTTGGGCAGGTGTCGCAGCTGGATTAGAAAAAAACTGCAGCTTTCTCTTTAAGGTCTACATGTTCTGTAGCATTTGAAGCAACTTGACTTTTCCGTGGCCAAAGAAGCACGAGGTGGAATCACAGCCACCGAAGGCATGAGTGAAAGTGATGAGCTGACTGTCTGTAGATGTTGAGGTGGTTGAGTAGAAGACATCTGCTGTTTTGCCTCTTCCACACTTCTGAAGGTATATGGAACCTTTTGTGGGACATCTGAGACCGGTGAGGATCACCAACAAGTCTACGTCGTCTCCTGCAATAAGCAAGACCTGAAAATCAGAGGCCTTTCTGATACCTGTAGTGATAATTAGCGTGTCAGCATCTTCTTCAGCCTGAAAACCCTCAATGTTTTTGGCTTCAAATTTCACCTTCAGTAGTTGGATGAATCTTAATTTGTTTTTATCATTGGATAAAGAATTTTCTTGGGAAACATTAGGAGTGGTTGTTTCCTCAAATATCACCTCAGGAGAAGTATGTGCCTGAGCTCGGCGATTACGTTCGGTTGAAGTGGAGGGAGGACGCAGGAAGAAGCCGACTGGTTTACTGGGGGAAAGAATGCACACAACAAAATGAACAGAGCTCAAGGTCAATTTTAGTCGTTTGGTTGTGACAGTGACTTCCCTCCACCATCCCACCATTCCCCCTCCTCCCCCACCTCCTTCAAAATGTTAAATTGCATAAATGATTACTTCACTGACTCATGTTCGACAGGTTATTGAAGATATAACAATTGCATTATGATGAAACATGAAAATTAGCATAACATTTTCAGATTTTGCCAAACTTTGAGAAACTGTATCTCGGAAACTATTAGGGCTACCGAGCCCATTCTGGCCTCAAATTGTAGCAAATTTAATCTAATTTATTGCATAGAATGGTCTTTGTCGAAAACGTGCTCCTTCATGGTCAAAATGGGAAGAAACCGAAAAAAGTGCAAAAATTTAGCAGTTTTTGAGATATTCAAAAGTGTTCCGGGGGGCTGTCGAGGTCGAAAACTTGGATTTTGCATCTCAGACACATCCCATACAAGAAAAAAAAACGAAATTAACTACCCCCACTTGATGCAACTTATGATGTACTAGGTTACTGGACTAATACGAATTTTCCTTTCATTTGTTAGCAGAATTCGTAGATTGACGAGCCGTAAAAACATGCGAAATTCAATACGCTCACACATGCTGTGTTAAATACTTCACAATATTGCTTAAATATAAAAACTTCCTTAAGTCCAAGCCTACATAATAAACGGATTAAACAGTTGTGAATAATTAAATTACAGACTCAAATCATGCAGACACAATAAGTGCTAAAATAATAATTAAAAATATGTAGCAGTCCGGACTTAACCTTGACCCACAAATACGAGCTCCCGTAATTATAAAAATATAAATATAAATATTGAAATCCAAACACTGTGTCACCGCTGTTTTCAGAATCAGAGCTAAGGATTTTGGAATACGTGTACAAAATTAAAAAAGTTGTAAAATAATTAATAAAATAGGCTGTCCAAAGGCGGTACGGTACAGTAGTTTGGCTTGTTTCTGATGCATAACTCAAATTGCCTAATGCCAGTACTGGTATAGGGATAATGGTCGATCTTAAGATTTAGAAACAAATTATTCTAAGTTCTGATTAGTCAGTAACTATTGTGATCTGATAACGGTAACGTAGGTAACGTGGTTGACAAATGCACAGATTTTTATACAGTTGCACTAGATACACGACTTGCGTATAAAAATTGAAGCCAGAAGCCATATTCTAGAAGGTCAATGTTCGTTTGTGATATGTCACAAATTCAAACAGTATTGCATTTCAGCGTTGATAAAGACTAATATATACAATTTAATTGTAAAATCTAATAAGAAGGTATGCCGCAAGCGTGTTTGTTACAAAAATCTTGGGAAAACATGAACCAGTTTACCATATTTTAAGTTAAGCTTTAAATATAAATTTGTTAGGTATACGATTATTACAAAATGTTGTAAAATTTGTGTTAAATATACAATACATAGAATTTGACCTCTTAGAAAATGGCCGACAGACTTCACTGATATCATTGTTTAGAAACTACAGTTGTGTATCTAGTAAAGCTATATAGAAATTTGCGTAAAAATGTATTTCTAGCTTTTTTTGAAGTATACCTAAAAGCGCCAGGTGTGTATGTGTATTAAAACATTGCGGTTGAAATGCAGTTCCTCAGAACTTTTCTACTTTTAATGATCTCATACACCACCCATTCAAGTTTAGTTGCGTATAATTTTAGCATCCTGTATAGCAAAAAACTGCATGTATTTAAGTAGCAAATTGAGTATCAACTTCTGCAGCAGAAACGGGGAGATTTTTTAGTGTAGAACAAATTTGTATTTTTGGTTCACACATATTACAAAAAATAATTATTAATTATATTAAAAAACGTCTTCAGCAACGCACTTTCGACTTTTCCACGATACAACATTTAGCATTTTCATAAAAATCGCTAAAAAAAACGCTGAAACTGTAGCCTATAACAAACAGAAAGAAAAACGTAACTCACCGACCGACACCACCAATGTGGCAACGCTGACTAAAACTCGTTCGTGGAGAAGAAGACGATAATGCGCCGTGCTCTTATCATATCAACGATTATTTGGACAGAAGCCTTAAATAAAAACAAATATCTTTTAAAAATTATTACCCTATTATTTGTGATTGCTATAATACCAGTTTTATATTTTTATCGTTAATCCATACATATACAAAAGCTCAAAGGGTATTTTTCTCCGGTTCCTCCAGCGGCTTACCGTTTCACCAATTTGGACCATTTTTTTTTAAATGAAAGGTCTCTATCCTCAGATGGAATATGAAACATTTTTATATTTTTATTCTACGTCGATTTTTCAATAACAATTATTTTATTTATAACATATATGAAAGTCTGCTAGATGCGCTTCACTTGAGGCGACATCTACACTAACGCCGCGTCTCATAATTGGAACTAATGCATCACGTGACTTAGCATTTCGCCGGGTCGTTCAACGCTGAGTCTGCCGTCGAATTTCGGCGAGGTAACATTAGTATTAAACTTCAAAAACAAAATAATCGTAAAGTGCTCGGAAGTATTTCATAAAATTATCCGATTTTTATAACAGTTTGTATTCGATTGGTTTTGAAGCACTTAATTACAAATTCAGGATCTAAATAATAACATTCAAGATGGGGAATGCAGTATGGCGGAATCAATTCATAAAGTTATTTAAATACTGCATACAATATGGTATTCGAGGTGTTTTGGGGCTGCAAATTACGAATCCAAAATCTAAATTTTAAAATTCAAGATGATGGATCCAATATGGCGGGTGGTTTCATTATAAAGTTATCAGAATTGCATAAAAATTGGTATTCGAGGGGTTTTCTGGCTGCTAATTACGAATACAAGATCTAAATTACAAAACTCAAAATGGCGGAACAAATATGGCTAAACTATTTCATAAAGTCATCTGATTTTCACACAAATTGGTATACTATTCAAAATACACATTTAGCGAGAACATGCTAAGAAGTTCCAATTAGAATGTGCGTGCTCGGCACACATTTTATTATTTTTTTTTAAAGAGTAAAAAACAATGATGCAAAAAGGTAAATATGCACACGATACTGTAACTTTTATGAACGGAAGAGACCATCGTGGATCAGTTGTGTTAATCGTTCTCCGTTAACGAAATTTCTGTTTACATTCCAAAACCATTAAAGTGATTGTTTTGCACATATGTCAAAAATAGCGATAATATTACAAATGACAACCAATGACTGTCCATAAACAAGGCTCCAACAACGGACTATTTAAAACTATGGTGATTATGACTTCATATCGAGAAGATTGTTAACCAGCTTGTTCATAATCATTCTATATGAGAAATGGTTGGTTGCTAGAGCCGTGTTGATGAACCTTTATTGGTTGCCAGTTTATATCATCATTGCCAAGTAAACTTTTTAGTTTAACAAATCTAAATCAAACGTAATAAATTATCACTTGTAATACTATGGGTACTGAAAGGTATGTCGACAATTTTTGGAAAGGTATCACAAACGTCTATTGCACTTGATTACAATTTTGCAAGCGCAATATACATGAGTGGGTACTTCCACAAAAATTGTCCACTTAACTTTCCGTACGAATGGTATTCCACACTTTGAATTTTAATTCACGAAGCAAATTTGTTAGAATATTCCACGAACTAAATATTGAAACGTATAATTGTTTGTTACTTACTGACGTACAAACGCGTTACTTAATTATTAAATGTGAAAATGTGTTGCTATGGTAATACAGCACCTATAAAACTGAAGTTAACTAAAAAGTATTATCGCGGCCACTGAGGGTCTAATTGGTCAAGAGCCCGAAAATCAATGGCTGCCATTAGCTGTTTCAAGGCGAGTGGAATATTTGGGTATAATTCCTACACGTGGTATTATCAATATAATTTGTAGTCATTGGCGAAAAAATTCTGCATTTCATTGGACAATCTATATTAGATGAAATGTGAATGGAATAGTCAAATAAATTCATATTTTCTCCCACAATATTGTATACAATTCCATTCGCTATGGTGACGTTTTACGATAGTTACTTATGCTCCAAAAATTTTTCGGGAAATTTTTAAGCAGCGATGTTTAATTTATTTACCAACTCTTACACAAATTTTACTTAGACTATCAGAATGATCGGTTTTCATATTAACATCCAATGAAATTTGTTGGTGGAACAACTACTAGTGGTGTTTAATAAGTAGAAGAATCATAAAAAACACGGCTAAAAAGGACGACAAGCTAAGATCGTAGCTGCGAAATTGGCAATCTTTTCCGACAAAATTTGTTGTAATTACAAATAACTAGAATACATCCTAATTGATTGCATGTCATTACAAATATAACACGTTACTGCGATTATTATGTGATACACTTGGGTTGATTACTACCTCGTGCTAGTTAATTTAAAAAAAATTACTCGCACTTTTTACTTTGCACTCGTTGAATTATTGTTTTAACTAACACTGGTTAATAATCTACCCCAATTTATTAGAAAATCTAGATCACTAGTTATATTACTTGTGATATTTTAATAAGATCTTGTTGCAGTAACCGTGACAACGATTGATTTGTTTTTATACAAAATTTAATACACTCAACACGATATTGCACATGTCAATTTTTCATCAAGTTACCAAACCCGCAATTGAAGTTTTCTTTATAATCACAAGTCAATTGTTCTAGATCAGATTAAAATGTGTCACTAATGCCTGCCCTGTCACGTGATTAAATAGCAGCCCTTGGTGCTCTTTAGTTATAGCGATCATCACTAATTTTATACTGATTTGTTTTTATAGTTATGGTGAAACATTGGTACATGTTCTTAAAGCAAGTCTTGGAACAGGTATTTTGGCGATGCCCGAAGCATTCAAGCATGCTGGTATGATAAACGGTGTTGTGTTTACTTTAGTTATTGGAATTGTCTGCACATACGGAATTCACATACTGGTAAGTTGGACAAATTCGACCATTTAGATGTTCTAGAATATTGTCTAATGTGTGTACTGTGATTGTCTGATTGATCTATTTATTTATGTAAATTGTCTTTACTTGTTTTTATACAGGGAGTTTTTCTTTTCTGTATACATAGCAGCTATGTATACTTTTATAAAAAAAACATGTCAATGCATTGTTTTACTGCAATCTGTAGGCAACCAACTATACACTACATTTCAAAGCTTCAATTTTTGAAAAGAATAGTCTGCTGTGGAAACAGTAATCAAATTGTTTAATGTCAAATTAATAGCAATTAGTTTTTTTTTGAATTTAGCATAAGATTTGTGTATTGTTGATATTTTATGTTTTTAAAATAATATTTTTATTAAAAAACTTTTGATATTTAAATAATTTTGCGTTTATTCATAAACATACTCATTGAACATAACCTCACACTATGAGGAATAACCTTTTTCTCTCTATTATTTTCTGTACAGTTGGTTGCCTATAGATTGCAATAAAACAATGCATTGACATGTTTTTTTATAAAAGTATACATAGCTGATATGTATCCATAAAAGAAAAACTCACTGTATTATATTTGTTACTAGTACATGTACAATTTTTTGACGAGTGTATAAAGATGCACTCTTTCTAGCACTAAAATAAATTATTATTATTATTATTATTATAAAATTATATTAAAAAATGAGCAAACCCGTCGCTGATGCGTTTTCATACTTTTTACGTTTTAAATATTCTTGCGCCCATACCGGATTGAAATGTACATTAACACGCGGCACTAAGAGATCTGAAACTGGACCCCACTTCTTCGACAGTGCACGGCACTGGCACAGTATTACCTTTCCGTAACCTTCAGCGTGCAAAACCTCGCTTTTGCTAGGGTTATGCCCCGCCTTTGACGGCCGGCGCGGCGTTCCTACCAGCCAAGTTGAAAATACTTGCAAATACAGGAATAATTCTGTGTTTGAGGAAATTTACAAATACGTTTCTGACCCAGCTGTCGCCGCTGCGTGCCTGCGACTGTAGCCCAAACTTTGAGGTGATTTGTTATAGTTTTAAATACGCAATAGACAAACGCGTAGTAGGAATGTGCCCGGCACCAAAAGGGAACAAAATGTCGACGTATCCGCAGCGGTCGCGATTACTAATACTATTACGTCGCCGCTACCTAACAATTACGTTCCAGACACGTGCTGGGAACGTCGGCAAACGTATTTGGAACTTTGAACACCAACGTGGTTTGGTAAATTAAAAAAAAAATTAAATGTCTAATATCAAACGACTAATGCTCAAAACAAATAATAAACATAAAAGAAAGTCTAGAACTGTGTTTGTCCCTAGTAATAATGGTAATATGAATTTTTTGATGTAATTTTGGTTTCCACAAACATTAATTTTCAAACGATGAAAATTTTATTAACAAATATGATTCTACTGGTACAAATACTAATGCGTCTTAAAAATATTATGTATTCAAATTTTAAAAAAATTATTGCGTATTTCATTTCAAGTTAGGGCTGATAAAACTATTTTAATAACTGTTAAGACCGAAAAACGGGCGAAAGTTACAGATAATGTAGCGCCGCCCGGTGTAATTCAGAAACCATCGACAAACGCGTGCTTCGCCGTTTAACGCTATTTTTGTTGCGTTGAGATGAATCTGTTTAAAATTTTTAGTACAAAAAAAAAGAAAAACGAGGTGTAGTTTACGACAGTTTTACTCGATACAATGTGAACGAAGTCCGATACTTTAATGCGTACGTATCTAACCGCAACAACGCGACTTTAATACAAGCGGTACCTCAATTTTACGTAAAAAAAGTCTTTACTGTACTTTTACATTTAATTAGAAACAGTGAATATCACTTTGAAATAAGAGACCTTTTAATACGACTTCAAAGTTATAAAACTATAAAGTAAAATTTTTAGTAACAATAACGTTTTTGCTACCGTTATTAAAGTAACACCGACCTCAAAGTCATAGTTTTAGTCAACATTGCGTAGCAGCATTGACTATGATTAGTAGCAGTTACCATGTCAACGTTCCGGTACACCTAATCAGCCAAAATTGAAGTACCGGCGACTTAGATTGCTAGCTGGGGATTTTATTGTTAAACACACAGGAAAGGCAGTACCAAGTGATGATAAAGCCAACAACAGATAAACAATGTAAATAACCAATACTAATAATGAATAAACCAATTATTAGGACTACCTAAAAACCGTTGGCGAAACGGAAAAGGTCAAGTACCTATAGCGCGAAGAACGTATATTTGTATATTACACGTAATATACAAAACGAAACACTAAATACTATTAATCACTTAAATACAATAAAAATAATAGACGCCAGAGTGGTCGAGTGGTTAGTCCACTTGGCTGCTATGCGGAAGGTCTTGGGTTCAAATCCGAAACTTGATGTCTGGCGGGCGGCCTACCCAGTCGCGTTTTAAAAATTCGGAACCAAACCCCTTGAGGGGCGAGGAAAGTAAGGCAGCCGTCTAATGCGTGGTGCTTACCGCACCACCCCGTACTTGTTAAAGAGTGCGAGACGGCTAACAATCCGAAGCAATGGTTCGGTGGCTCTGCTCCACCGCAATGCAGGCCAAACTCCTCATTGGAGTGTAGTGCCACCGACTTTACTTTACAATAAAAATAATACATGTTAAGCGCATACAAAATTTTGACCAAGAAAATTAGTAAGTATCTTGGAACGTAAATAATAATACATAATAGTGGACTTTGGACCAAAAATCGTTATAAATATTTATTTGAAGAGTTATTAAAAATAATAAAATATTAATTTTTTAATTAGAGTGAATTGGCAAGCGTAGTTAAAAACACGGAACTTCCGGAAAACGACAGCTAATATTAAAAAATATCAAATTTGATTTTGTAAAATGTTTAAACATTTTTTAATGCTAATAAACTACTTCAAATAATCACTTGAACTGTTTAAAGTTGCGTGTTTAAATAAATCATCTATTAATTTAAATTTTTTAAACTGTTCAGGAGGGCCTCAGAGTGTAATTTATGAGGTTAGTAAATAGTATATTATACAACGAATCTATAATGATAGCTATCAATACACGAGCGAGATTACGGCAGGGGCAGCAGCGAGTGCCGTAATTCAAACGAGTGTATTAATAGCCACTATACATACAAGAGTTGCACACACTATTTTGTCTACGAGTAATTTAAAAAAATATTCGTTAAAAAAAATCATTTGAACGTTATGCACATCAGCTCTTGTAACCATGGTTACCAAAAACAGTGCTTTGCAGCTATTGGTCAATTTGGGTCATTTCATAATGAAAATCTGTATCGAAATGGGTATCATTATAGTATAGGCCGCGGAGACTTAATAAGTAAATTACAACATGGGAGTAGAAAGAACTAAATTTGTAGTTCACTGCAAGATCCATAGGCTTGCAAAGTTAAAAAAAATCGTGTATAAAGTTTTTAAGGAATAATATTTTTGAAAATTCCAAAATTTATCTATTAAATGATATCGATAAACAAGTATCTCTAATCTCCGTTTCCGGCTCCGGTTACGATTAAAACCTTACAAAGAACTACTTGCAAAAAAATGTCTACATACCAAATTTAATGAAAATAATCAGGGAGTTCCGGAGATATCAGAAAACCAACGCATCCACGCACCCATGACCGTACACCGACACTTTTTTGCGTTTCTTAGACTCCAAAACGTTTATTTCCGTTAAAGTATAAGCTTATAAAATGTGGACGAAATTAACTTTTCATACTTCTGGTAGAAGCAATCAATCGTCAAAATACGCTTTTATGCAAAATCCGAGAACGGTAGCGGAAACTAGACATGTTGTTTTCATATATTTTGCAAAAGCTGAATTTTGTAATATTATAAGCAAAATCTTGTTACGGCAAATTCAAATGTTTGATTCTTGAACTTCTGCTTTAAGCCGCTGCTCTCGCCACGGTTTCTTGAATATTTTACTTGCTAACGTTTTATTACTCGAAACGAGTTGCCAGATCTGCATAAGCTTTCCTAAAAGAATACAATATCACTATGTAGAAAGTTGTTGGAAAGAATTGAAACTGAAACGTGAAGAATATTATAATGGTTTTACCAATTTTCAAAAACAATGGTTAAAAACTTGCCGCCTCGTTAATATGTAGGGTGTAGGCGCATAGAGCTGGAGATGAGGTAAAATTGGGTTAGTCTGCTAATTTATCTGCGACGCCCTCGATTACTTTTTGAGCGTGGAAAATTTAAGTCTTTAATTTAATAAACGAAAGACGATAGAACGTTTTGGTTTAAGCTAAATTACTTACTAGTGATAGTAGAATAAGATGCAGCACTTAATTTTTAGATGCAGCCGTATTTAGCGACGTTGTTGGTCTTTGGTTTTGCTTAATCTCGGAGAAACTTATTCCAAACAATCATTTTTTTTCTAAACATTTACAGTTCCTAACTATAGATGCGAAACTCTTGGTAACGTTTTAGCGCACAACCAGTTGATACATCTCTGTCTAAAGATTGTGAATGATATTTGGTAGACCAAAGCATACAGTTTATAACACATGACTTAATTACATAGACCAAGCTACTGGTAAAACTAAACAGCTTCTTATTTAGCACGTTCTTTGTTTTTAGCCAGCAATTGTATTAATTTGCTATTTTGGCTCAATTTAACAAACTCTAGTTATGCTTTTTCTTTAAACACAAAAATTTGATAAGAAGGGGGGGGCTCTACAATTTACTAAAATCGTTGTAAAGGCGTATTTATATGAATTTTAATCCCAACAGATTAAACGGTATTATTTTGCTGTTATTTTTTATTTCCAGGTTCGATCTCAGTACATGTTATGTAAAATGCTGAAAGTTCCCTATTTGACGTATCCCATAGCAATGAAGGCAGCATTACTGGTTGGCCCGAAATCATTGAGTAGGTTTGCAACCACATCACAGTAAGTGAATAAATATGAAGTTTCCTTATTTTATTAAATATCTACTAAGCAAAAGTTTAACAGTAAGTATTAAACAATAAAGGCAAATAGAAACGCATGTAAAACAAGTTGCATGTCCATTTTCCAGTGTTAATACATCCAGCTAAATACTGTAAAAAATGTTCATTTTTTTGATAATTTAATAAGTTTTTGAAAATTTTTAAAATATTCCAAACATTTTGAAATTTTTTTACGTTTTAGACATTTTAATGAAAATTAGGAAAATTTTTGAAACTTTTTTAAAAATTTACACATATTCCTAAAAATTTTAAAATTTTGTTAAAAAACAAAAATTTTGTTTTAAAATTTGTTTAGAATTTTGAAAAATTTTATACATTTTGAACATTCTAAGGTTTTCAAAATGTCAAAATAACGAAAGCTATAGATGAAAATGTAACTACCTAATTTATCCTACAAAGTGGAATAACTGGAGTAACGAAGCATTTTTGAATGTATACCGGGTGTCAACGAGAGCAGTGTCACCCCTTTATTTTCTTTATTTATTAAAAAATAAAAAATAAAATTGTGGAAAGTTATGCATATAAAACTACAATATACGACGGCTACTTCAATGTTTTTTACTTTTGGTTTCGCCGGAAGTAACCCCAACGTTTTCATTTTAAATGTAACGTGGTAGGGAGTGACGTGGTAAGTGCTATAGCAAAACATGGAAATGGTTCGTCTCAAACATAAATTAACACGTAACCAAAAACATGTATAAAGTTAAATTTTTATGCTTATTTTGTGTTATAAAAGTACTCAATATTCTTTAGCAAATATTATATAAATTTATTTAAACTAAATTCACGAGCGAAGAGCCTACCCGAAGTGAACGACCCTCGACACCTTCGTGTATTTGAGGATAGATTATGATGACGATAATTAAAATTTACGATGAAGACGTGACAATAGTGCAATTATAGTTAGCATTTGGGTATTCTGCTTTAATCTGTCAGTGCCATGGTTGATTGATTGATTGATTTGAAACGGGGAGGGTTTGTTACGCCCTTTAACACTGCGACCTCTTGGGCCTATTGTGTATCCCCTTCGGTCGCTAGTCACCGTCAAGTAGATCCATCCCCTTTAGCAGGTCTAGGAGTTTGTTGATCAGACTGGGATTGATGCCCTCAAAGATTTGGAATCTTCTGCGAGCTAGGGCTTCGCATTCGAATATTATATGGGAGGCTGTTTCTTCTTCCTTGCCACATAGTCTGCATATGGGATCTTCATTATATAGCCCTATGTTATGCAGATGTTTTCTGAAGTGCCAGTGTCCCGTTAGGAGTCCCGTCACTATTCTGATGTGAGTCCTGCTAAGTTGCAGGACTGGTTTTGTCAGCTTATGGGGATGGCTGCCCATCATAGCTTTGCTTTGTCTCTGTCGAGGTGAGAGTCTCCAGTGTTCCGAGTGTTTTGTTGAAATCCATTCTTTAACTGCTCCTCTCGCTGTCTTTTTAGTTGTGCCAACCACAGGTTCAGGGTGAATGGTGTTTCAGATCTCTGCTTTGCTAGTTTATCTGCATTTTCATTTCCTTCTATGCCTCTGTGTCCCGGCACCCACACAAGTTTTACCTTGTTAGAGTTTGCCAGTTTCAAGAGGCTACAAAGGCAGTTCCAGACAAGCTTTGACTTGATCGGTTTGAATTCAGTGCTTTTAAAGTTGCCTGACTGTCAGAGATGATAAGGATGGTTTTGTTCATATACCCCCTTCTTATGTTTTCTTCTATTGCTGCTAAGATTGCATATGTTTCTGCTTGGAATATTGTGATAGATTGGCCCAGTGATATAGAGGTGCTATATCTTGGTTTACTACCGTATACTCCAGCTCCGGTTTCGTTGTCTGTGCGTGCACCGTCTGTATACCATACTAGGCTTTTTTGCAAGTCTGGTGGTGAAGTAGCCTTCGGTATTCAGATTTGTGAGGAGTTCGTTTATAACCAGATCCCAAAGTAAAGGGGATAGTACCCCACCTTGTGGACATTCCCTAGTTACTGACACCTCCATCTTTTCACCACATATTGTGGCTTGTACTTGTCGGCTTTGTAACATGTTTTTTATCCACCTACATGAGGTGTCGTCAATACCATGTCTTTTAGCCGCTTGAATCATTGATTCAAAGGAGGTGTTATCAAAAGCCCCCTGTATGTCAAGAAAAACACCTAGGGCGATTTCCTTGTTTTGTAAGCAGCGCTCTATCCTATTAACAAGGTTATGAAGAGCACTTTCACACGATTTGCCTGGTTGGTAGGCGTGTTGGTTTTGGTGTAGAGGTTTCTCTATGAGTGCCCCTTCCCTTATATGCCTTTCTACCAGTTTTTCCATCGTTTTCAGAATGAACGACGATAGACTTATTGGTCTAAATGCCTTGGCTTGGGCGTAGGAGTTACGACCCGGTTTTGGTATGGAGACCACTTTAACAGGTTTCCAGGCTTGAGGTACATGGCCTAAGGCCAAACTGGCTCGATACAGCCTGCATAACACTGGTATCAGAACTTGCCCCTCTTGTAGCATTACAGGGAGGATGTCATCGGGTCCCGGAGATTTGTATGGGTTTAAAAGAGTTAATAGCCCAATTTATTCTTTCGTGGTTTATCACGCAGTTAGCTATCTTCCAATTTTCCCGTACAGCTTTAGAAAAAGAGTTATTAGTGTTTTGAATTGGGTTTGGCTGAGTTATTATTACCAATCCCGGAAAGTGGTTGGTTTGTTAGCCAAGCTGACGACATCTCATTGGCGCAGGTGATTGTTAATGCGCCCTTTTCAAGATTGGAGTTCTTGAACTGGGGTCCAGTTCCCTCCGCACACTTGAGCACTTGTCCCAATAGCTCCGTTTGGATTTTTTGCCCCTGTTCTTCCGTGAGTTTTTCATCAGGAAAGTTTTCAAGAACTACTGCCATCTTCACTGCCTTCAGAGTTTCACTGAAAGTTTCTGCCATTGCTGGCACACCCTTCCCTCTGTCGGCATCAGTTCTAGGTTTCTTGATGGTTTGCGCCCCACTACTAGAGGGTGTACTGCCATCAGAGTGATATCTCTTTATATAAGGGGTTAGAGTGCTCCCTGTCGCGGGAGATTGGCTACTCCCAGCTCCAGTTTGCACTTTACCCTTATGATCCTTTGATTTGGTTTTTCGGACCCTGGGTCTTACAGATTCCCCAGCAGCTATCGCTTCCTGGATCCTCATTTTCTTTCTTTGAGCCCCAGATAGTCTTTTGTCTTTCTGGGGTTTTGGAGAGGTTGTTTTCGGGAAGCTTGCTGAGGCTTCCTCTTCAAGTTCCATGGGAACAGAAGGGTTTGGTCCAACTGGTGGCACCTCCTCCGTAACTGATCCTATGGTTGTAGGGTTTTCTTCGGTTGGTAGTTCCCCTAAGGTTTCAAAACTATTTTTACTTCAGTCCATATTAGTCCCACGACTAATGGGGAAAGGGTGGTCAGCACCTGCGGAGCCCCTACACAGGTGTAAGGCTAAATACAATGGGGTTTCGCCTGGTTCCCCAAGGGCATCGTTCGAGACACTATAACCCTAGGGCCATTCAGTTCTCGCCACGATAGCTCCCACCTTAACTTTGGGATTTATTTTCGAGGTTTACTGTTCTAAATAGAATAGGATATGATAAATAATGAAATATGGAGAAACGGGACAATAAAGGTATGTTGGATAAAATTAGGACCAGTGCCTCAGATAGTCGCCTTCTACGACAGGCAGGGGGTTCCCTGGGACTATTCTTACCCCGGTGCCCAGACGGGGTTGCCATGGTAGTTAGAATAAAATAAACGTCGCAAATATTTAGATGACATGAAAGTGATGTCGCAGCGCATAAGGAGTTCTGTGTGTAATTTACGTTTCAAGTAGCACTTAACATGACGGAATGAATGGATACCGATTATTTATTGTCAATTCACAAGCTGGCTGTCATTGGTAAATGGACAACTGAAATAGGATGTACAATTCGCGACCACCTGTTGTGGTACAACTATATTGCTAAGATATGAGCCTACACATTGCAACCCCTATATACGGTGATGCAATAACTGTTGTATTGTATACACGCACCAAAGCACTTACCAGTAAGACAATCTTAGAGTACTCGTACCTCACAGTTAACTTTATTATAAAATGCTCTAAAATGTCGAAATCTACTTTACTTGACTTATTTTTTATCTCAGGATAACGACCAGCTTTAGGAATAAAGTGATAAGATAAATCTTTTGATTAACAAAAATAGATTTTTTTAAATAAAAGTATTATAAGGCTATAAAGACTACGAAAGAAATGTTAGCTAGAAAAAACTATTCAAGAAGAGACTGGATCTCTGACGACACATGGACCAAGATTACGGCGCGAAAAAAGATCAAAGAAAATATTCTTAACACAGACAATGTAGAAGAACTAGCCAGACTGAAACAACAATACAGAGTAGCCAACACTGCAGTCACGAGAGCTGCAAGACGTGACAAGCGAACGTGGATAGAGCAACTCGCCCACGTGGCACAAAACGCGGCAGAATCAAACAACGCATGCGAGCTTTATAACATAACAAAGCCTTTAGTAAGCAAGAATTTCACACGGAAGCCGCTAATAATTAAAAAGTCCGACGGGCAAAAGCTTACATCCCTCGCGGAACAACTGGCTAGATGAAAGAAACAATTTAGTAGTACTCTTAGTGCACTGCCACAACCTTTCGCAAGACACCCAGAACACCAAACATTACAACACAGTCTAAGGATTTCCACAAATGAGCCCAGCTTAGCTAAAATTAAAAGAGCAATTAATCAGCTAAAACACAGAAAAGCAGCTGGCCCAGACAATATAACTCCGGAGTGGTTCAAACACTATCTCGCTACTATTGCCTTTCTAGTACACCTGCTCATACAGACTGCCTGGATCACCGAAACAAGTGGAAGGATGGGTTAATTATAAAACTCCTAAAAGAAAATTGATCTCAGTGAATGCCGTAACTGTCAAAGAATCACATTACTAAACATTATCAACAAAGTGATATCAATTATCATAAATAGTCCTCTAGGAAAAGCAGTAAAGCCCAGCCTACAGCAAAAACAAGCAGGTTTTCAACCACAGCGATGCTGCGTAGATCACATTAACACTTTGCGCATTATAGTAAAGCAATCCATCGAATGCCGTTTCCCTCTGTATCTGGTTTTCGTAGACTTCGAAAGAGCCTTGGACACGTTGGCACATACAGCAATCTGGGAGTCCTTCGCTGAAAGAGGTGTACCACCTAAAATCATCAATATCATCAACGAACTATATCAAGAGTCAAATTGCAGAGTCTTCCATAGACGTAAATTCAGCAAACCCATTCCTGTAAGAAACGCCAAGCAAGGTTGTGTCTTGTCCCCAACACTGTTTAACATCGTGCTAGATACTGTACTCACCAAAGATAACAACACACAGACAGGCATCAGATGGTCCTTGACCTTGAGACTAGAGAACTTAGACTATGCAGACGATATTTACCTGCCGACTCACACACTAAGCGACATAAGACAAAAACTACGAAGATTGGAAGATGAAGCAAGAATAGTGGGCATAATAATAATAAACAACAGCAAGACAAAAGAAATCCGTATAATGACACAAAACGTCGATTCCTCATACATCAACAACATTATCAAAAGAGTTGTTACATACCTTGGAAATCCTATAAACAACCTCTGGAGAACGGAGTGTGATGTGACAAATAGAATTCAGAAAGCACGAGCAGCTTTAAGAACCCTCAACAAGATCTAGGCTTTAAAAATGTACTCCTGGAATATCAAAATACGATTATTCAATACACATGGTAAATCGGTCCTGCTGTATGGTTGCGAGACTTGGAAAGTTACCAAGGTTATTACCAATCACCTACAATTCTTCATCAATAAATGTTTATGCAGAATCTTACAAATTTTTTGGCCGGGTCAGATCTCCAACAAGGATTTGTGGACAAGAACAAAGCAATTAAAGAATGATTTAAAACTTCGTCGCAGGAAGTGGGAATGACTGAGCCATACACTTCGGAAATCACCTACCGACATCGCAAGAAACGCCTGAGATTGGAACCCTCAAAGCAGCAGGATAAAATTTCTTAGAGAAGAACAGTCCTGAAGGAGGCAAACGAGATAGGAAAGTCCTGGAACGAACTTAAGCTTATCACCAGAAACAGGGTTAGATGGAGAAATCTCGTGGAGGCCCTATGTTCCAACTGATGGAATGATAGAATAATATACAATATACCGTCTGTCTATAAAGTAACCCCCCCCCCCTCTCCCCATCTAACTTTTGAACGACTTGATATTTTACCACAACATTTGGTGTGCTTTTATGGGAAATTTAATACTATTTTAAAGCCCATTATTAAATTTTGCATTATTCAAAATGGCGGCTTGGCGTCATTTAAAATTTTTTTTTAAATGGAAAAAGGAGTCGAGTAACAACTCAATTGAAAGGTCTTTTAGTTCTGCGCCTGGTCCTAGAGTTTTAAAGAAAACTATTCAGCCATAACTAAGTGGCAATCTTTGAAGATAAAGAAGTCTATTTAAAAGAACTAAGAATTAAAGCAAAAAGAAATTAAACTGAGTGTTCGAAATGTTTATCGTTCATTTCTTGGCACATAAAAAGACGGTTATGACATTCCTGCCTTGCATTTTCATAAGTTTCTGGAGTGATATTTCTGCAAACTTCTGTAATGCGTTGCTCCAGTTCTTCAATTGTTTCTGAACGGGTTCTGTACACTTTCGATTTCAGATATCCCTATACAAAAAAATCTAAGGGAGTTAAATCTTGGGAGCGAGCCGGCTATTCTACAGGCCCCCGCCACCAATACATCTTCCAAGAAAATGTCCGTTGAGAAAGTCAGAAACAGGCTTATAATAATGAGGCGGCGCACCGTCTTGTTGGAACATAACGTTTTCAATATTATTTCCAGCCACCTAAGATATTTCTAGGAAAGTTATGTCTTAGCAAATGAAAAAGTGGACTACTGTATAAAAAAATCAAAACAATTTTGAATTGAGTGAGTCCATTCGTTTAAAATCCGTCTTTTTGTTATGGCTGAATATTTTTCTTTGAAACTCTAGGATCAGACGCAGAACTAAAAGACCTTTCAAAAGAGGTGTCAACTCGACTGCTTCTTCCATTAAAAAAATTTTAAATTGCACCCAGCCGCCATTTTGAATGATACAAAATTTAATTATTGGCTAAAACATAGTATTTAATTTCCAATTAAAGCACACCAAATGTTGTGGTAAAATATCAAGTCATTCAAAAGTTAGTTGGGGGAGGGTTGACTTTATAGACAGACGGTATATTATAGGGTCAACATACTTTTAACTTGTAATTTTAACAAAATATTTCAACATTAAAATTACTACTTTTATGAAACAGAAAACATAACCAAATAACATGTTACCAAAATAGTATTTATTTAATGTCAATCTCAATCTATATTTATTTATTCATAGAAAATTATAAGGAGTTATGAGAAGTTTTAAACTTATTCTTTTCTTAAACAGACGCTTATCTTTGCTCTTTCACAATTACTGTTGGTAGCCTTAACTTGATAACTGTTGAATGAGTTGCTCTCTCTTTTCTGGTTGAATTATTCCAGGAAACCCACCACTTGGCTCCAACAACAAACTTATTATCATTTATGAACTAGGAATCGTACTATAATTTGCACCTTTCTCTACTGTAACTTGAAACACTTACACATGTTTGCTCATGGTAGGCTGTGAAAAAACAAAATAAAACACCTCAATGTTTCAGGGAATAAAATTATTGCAAATGTATGCTCGTATAACAATCAAAAAACTTTTAAATACTCTTTCTAAATAATAAAACACGAAAAGGAAGAGAAATTTAGAATGACAATACACCCATGTAAAGATGCAGATATTGCCAAGAAAAATAAATAGTTCTCATCTCTGATTATCATACGATCACACATTTTTAATAGTTTTATTCCCTGAAACATTGAGGAGTTTTTATTTTGTTTTTTCATAGCCTACCATGAGCAAACATTTTCTCGTTCATAACTTTATTATTTGGGAAGATAAACTGATCAAACCTCAATGGAAACAAATGCAGTTTTTTGTTGTTTTTTTTCTTGTTTTTTTGTTAATTTTTAGCCTACTAAAGAAAACTTGTTTCAAAGCTTACTATAAAAAAATGTTTCTTGCTTATAACTCCATTATTTGTGAAAATCAACCCATTCTGTATCAGAGAAAAGAGGAAAAATAGCTCTATACAATAATGACATGACCGCCTTTGGCGCATAATTAAAAAAAGCTAATTTAATGTCAATATCTTGAACCTTTAAAGACTTTTGGAAAATTTGCATCCCAACATCGGGCGAAGGACCATAATAAGCGTGAAGAATCACAGGCTACAATGCCTAATTAAATACGAAGAAGAAGAAGAAGATTCTAAATTTATGTAAAAAAGTGTCTTAATAATATCAAAATCGCTTTGCTATCTTTGATAATAACCGAATTATACACAAAAACTGAAAATTTAAATTTTTTTAGTCTGTACTAAAAATTAGGCCAAAATTGTAGGATTTGAATGTGGATCATAGTAGTGCTTGAGATGCTGAACAATTCTTCTCATTTAATCGAATCTCTATCTCTTACCGTTTACGAGATCCCCACTCCTTATCTTGGTCACCCTGTATAAGAATATACAGAAGGATTATTACGAGCATCAAAATTAAATTGAGTTAGTTTGTAATAATATTTTGTGTTTTATATTGACAGTGTCTTGTAAGTGTGTAAATGATCCGAACAGTTTTTGTTATGTTTGCGTAGAATTAATTATTCAGCAGCTTAAGCGAAATATTACATCTACAGTAGAAAAAAGCGTACTACTATTGCTTTGGTGTTAAAATTAAACACCAAGACAAATCCTGGAATCCTAAAACTTGCTATGCGAGTTGCGCTGTTACTTTAACAAATTGGTCGAATGGTAAGAGCAGTGTTATGCTGTTTGCGGTTCCTATGGCTTGGCATAAGCAAACGGACCATACGACGAACTGCTACTATTGCTGCACCAAAATCTTCGGGTTTTCTGGCAAAAATAAGTAGAAAGTTGCTTATCCCAGTTCGCATTCTGCTACTCGTCCAGTACCTCATTCGACAGCCTTTCCGCTACCAACATGTGTAACCGTTGAAGAAGAAGTTGATAGAGAAATAGAAGGAGCAATTGAAAAACTCTGAAACAATGATGAGGAATTTTTGCCACCTCAAGAAGACCAACCTTATTTAATAACTCAATTAGAACTAAATAATTTGGTTCGAGATTTGAATTTATCAAAACCTCAAGCAAAGATACTAGGATCAAGATTACAAGGATGAAAGTAGTTAGCTTCAGATACGCGTGTTTCAGTATATCGCAATCTTCAGAAAGAATTGTCACAGTATTTCTCAACTGAAGAGGGTCTTTCCTTCTGCAATAATATTGACAATGTAATGCTTGCATTAGGCTATGAACACAATGCAGAAGAATGGCGTCTATTCATCGATGTTTTGAAACTAAGCTTAAAAGCTGTTTTTCTACACAATAAAAATATTTACCCTTTTGTTTCTGTTTGCATGCTGTTCATATAAAGAAATCTTATGAAAATATGGTATGCCTTATTGATACAATTAATTACAGAAAGTATAAATGGTACATCAGTGCTGATTTAAAAGTTTTGGCAATTCTGCTTGGTTTACAACTTAGACTCACGAAGGATTGTTGTTTCATTTGTGAGTGGGATAGCCGAGCAAGAAATTTTCATTATATTGTTAAACAATGGCCACCAAGAAAGCAGCATATTCCTGGACAAAGGAACATAATTCATCCGGCACTAGTTGAGCGTGACAAAATTTTCTTTCCACCGCTGCATATACAATTGGATTTAATATAGATCCTGTCAAAGCCATAAACAAAGAAGGACATGGATTTCAATATCTCAAACAAAAATTTCCCAATATCACGGATGCAAAAATTAAAGAGAATATTTTTGTAGGACCTCCAATTAATCTATTAAGGCGAAATACAAAATTTGAAAAAGCTCTAAGCGGCTTAGAACGTTTTGCTTGGAATGCTTTTAAAGCAATAAAACGGAACCTTTTGAGAAATGCAAAATCTGAAAACAACGAAGAAATTGTCGGTGAACTTCTTCGGAGTTATTAAGCATTAGGTTGTAACATGGGCCTTAAAATTCACTTCTTAGATTCCCACTTGGATTTTTTTCTTCTGAATCTTGAATCACGTTAGTGATGAGTACAGAGACCGGTTCCATCAAGACATCGCCACTATCGAAAAACGTTACCAAGGGAAGTGGAACAACGAAAAGCTTGTTGATTACTGCTGATCTCTGATATCAGAAAATTCTACGGCGCTGTCTGTATAAAAAGAAAGCGAAGAGAAAAATGACCTGCTAGAAGTAATTTTTTTTAAGATTGTAATTATAGCTAGAAAACAAAAATAAATGGTATATAGATAGTAAAGAAAAAATAAAAAGTTAACAATTTGTTGACCAGTGTTATCTGAAGTAATAATGAGATCTATAAATGATTAAGAATTATTTGATACTTTAGTGGGTTAATTAAAAATTTGATTTAAATCGAGGAGGGTTCGTGGACAAGGCCAGCACCCTATCCACGGTTGAAAAAAAGAAAAAATATGCTCTTAGAAATATATCAGCCTCGGAAACCGGACGGATCACAAAGAAGACGACTATAGCGAGAAACAGGTTAAAAGAGAAACGGAAACAGAATAGTGTAAGAATTGCATGTTGGAACATCTTATCTTGGAATAAAAGGGACCAGGAAATTATAATTGAAATGAATAACCATAAGATAGACATATGCGCCCTGTCTGAGACGAGGAAACGAGGAAAAGGAAGGACAAAATATGAAAACTACATACTCGTATATAGTGGAAAAAAAAGACAAACAAGCACAGGCAGGTGTAGGACTCCTACTACACGAAAAATACGAACAAAATATAGAGCAGATCACTTATGTTAACGAGCGAATGCTACGTGTTACCTTAAGAACTGAAACAAATGCTGTTCACCTAATATCAGTATATGCTCCCGAATCGGGCAGACCCATTAATGAAGTAGTAGAATTTTACAATACACTACAGACAGAAATTGACGATCTGCCAAGTACGGACAAAGTTTTTATAATGGGGGACCTAAATGCAAGAGTAGGAAATGAAATAGTAGGAGGAATCAAAAATAGATTTAACGAGAATGTAATAAATGAACAAGGAGAAATGTTAGTTCACTTCTGCGCTCACAATTTATTAAGAATAAACAATACGTTCTTTGAACACAAGAGCCAGCACAAATACACATGGTCAGATACTAGAGACCGAAAGTCGGTAATAGACTACATCATAACAAATACGGCTATCCACCCCAATCAAATCCAGGACGTGCGAGTACTAACAACACCCAACGTAGGATCAGACCACAATTTGGTTCTGGCCAAGGTCCTCCTTAATATGAAACATAAAAGAAAAGATGAACCAGGAAAACGGGTAAAAAAGACGAATATCGAGTTACTAAGTGATGAAACCGTGAAACAATTCTATCAAAGCAGGTTATCACAAAAAATCAATGACAATGGGGCAACACCGGAAGATACAATAGAACAGGCATGTTTAAAGATAGAAAGCAATTTAAGAAAAGCGACAGAGGAAGCATTAGGATCACGAGAAATAAATGCGAACAGTACTAAAATCAGAAAACCTTGGTTTACGAGTGAAGTAAAAACATTGGCTAAAGAAAAACGTGAAGCTTATATTAGCTACCGCAGCAATAAGAGTGCCGAAAATTGGGAAAAATATACTAGAATAAGAAACAACGTCAATGCACAAATTAGAGATATTAAAAAAGAATATTGGACACGTTTCACTAAAGAAATGGAACACGACCTCTATGGTGCGCAAAAGAAAATATGGTCACTACTGCGAAGCACTAAGAAACCAGTAAATGAATACAGACAGTTAAGCCATGTAAGTGAAGAAACCTGGATCGAGCATTTTACCCAACTGTACGGCGAAATAGAACAGACGCAGCCAACACCACTAGCAAATATTACCGTTAATAGCGAAACCGTGACCGTCAATGAAGATACTACAATAAATGCCATCAATAAGTTAAAGAATAGAAAGGCACCTGGACCGGATGAGATCCGAAATGAGTTCATAAAATACGGAGGTAAAGAACTGCATAAAGAAGTACATAAACTTATGACAAAAATCATAGAAAATGGAGTAATTCCTTCATCGTGGAAGAACAGCATAACCATCCCGTTATACAAAAAAGGAAACAAAAAAGATCCAGGTAATTATAGAGGCATTGCATTATTGCCATCCATGTTAAAACTGTTAACAAGTATCATAAAAGTCGAACTAGAAAAACGCATTCCAATGAGCGATAACCAGCAAGGTTTTAGACGGAACAGATCGACAACAGATGCAGTGTTTATAATGCGCCAGATAAAAGAAAAATCGATCGAATATAACACCCCAGCCTATATATGTTTTATAGATATGACGAAAGCTTTCGATAGGGTTACACTTACGGATGTAATAGACATATTAAAGGCAAACATGATTCCCCAATGTATGATCGAATTAGTCAAAGAAATTAATACAAACACTACTACACAAATAAAATTACAAGGAGATATGACACATAAAATCAAGATATTAAATGGAATAAGGCAGGGAGATAGCTTGAGCCCATTCCTATTTAATGTAGTGATGGAACAAATTATAGAGGAGGTAAAAAATACCAACCGGGGATATCGCCTAAGGACAAGCAAAATTGACATAGTTTGCTATGCCGACGACGCTACGTTAGTAGCTGAATCAGAAGATGATCTGCAGTACATGTTACATAGATTTCATACTGTGGCCACAAAGTATAATATGAAAATTAACACACAAAAAACAAAGTGCTTAGTCACCAGCAAAGAACCGGTTAGGTGTAAACTAGTTGTTAACAACGAACCAATAGAACAGGTAATGGAATTCAATTATCTAGGGACCATTATATCAAGTGAAGGAAATCTGAGAAAAGAGGTAGCAGAACACATAACAAAGGCCGCTCGTATATCTGGAGCATTGAGGGATCTTATATGGAGGAATCCAGACATGAGTACAGAGAGCAAAGTCAGAATATATAAAACATCAGTTAGACCGCTAATGACCTACGCCATCGAAACAAGAGCAGAAACGAATGTTACAAAACAATTACTACGACTCAACGAAATGAAAATCCTGCGAATGCTAGCGGGGAAGACAAGAAGAGACAGGGTGAGGAATGAGACCATTAGAGAACTATGCCAAATCCAAGATGTTGTGAGATGGGGGCGTGAAAGGAGAAGGTGCTGGAGAGACCACGTGCAACGTATGGAACCAACAAGAATTACACATATAGTAATGACCCAAAATCCAGCGGGACAGAGAGAAAGAGGAAGACCTTATAAAAGATGGAGGGATAGTTGGTCATCCATATCCCAAGAACAATAGGCTGATAGTGAAATACAAGCCAAAGGCTTAATATACGTAGAAGAAGAATTTAAATCAAGAGATTCTAGCATAGTTTGCATGTATGTAGTATAGCAGTGTGATTCTGTTTAAAAAAATCAATATTGAAATCACCTAAGCAAATTCAATTCCAAGAAAATGAGGGGTCTAGAATCAAAGCCGGCAATCTCCCTTTTGTCAGTTTTGAGATATTGACGAAAAACCGTTACGCTATGTTGTAATATGTATTCCAATAATCTGTAAATGCTGATATGTAGCCTAGTTGGTTATAAACGAAAAATGATAACAGTTATACCTAAAAACTTCTTAACTTTTGTAAAAAAAAAACATTGAAATCTGGAGATTGCCGCTTTTGTTTTTGAATAGTGGATTTTGCTATGTTGGTTACCAAACATTCAAAATTTTTGAAGATTTATTATCAAAACAGGCAAACAATCTCTAAAATTATACACAAAAATTTAATTAATTTAATTAATTTTATTAATAGAAAACAGAAAGAATAATACAAATTTACACCAAAGCAGAAGGAATATCTGGTACAAATTCGCAGAGATTATTTTCTTCTTCTTCCTGCTCTTCCTCTTCATTTGCGACATCCCAATCTTCTAGAAGTAAATTTTTATAATACGCAAGAAATTCATACTTTTTCCAGAATATTCCAAAATGTTTAATTAGCAACATATTAACATCCCTCAACTTCAAAGGCTTCATATCCACGCCACATTTTATTAATTCTTCTGGGTTTATCATCCCAATGGTTTTCCCTTTTCTAACGAAACCTTTGTAGGTGCCCAAATCAGTTTTGTAATGCAGCTCACCTTGTATAAGGACACTGCCACTACTTCGGCTCCTTCTTATTTTAAAGCGTTTTGAGTTTTTGAATGGAAAATGCCAAGATCCTGGTAGTTTCATAACACCTTTAACGGAATCTTTCCAGTTGACCACTTTACAGTCTTCTCCAAAATGACAAACTGATCCAATTCTGGACATAAGTTCTATGTAGGTTTCTGGCTTGGTAATCACTTCCAGTTTCTTAATATCTTGCTCAATTCGTCCAAACACTCGATCCGCTGGCAAGAATGAATGGCCAACGACGAGGAACACCAATTCAATACTGTCAACATTTTTCGGTGCTTCATATGCCAACCATTTAAAACACATACCAAATAAAGTGGTGTTTTTATTTTGGCCACTACATCCATCAGCCACCAACCTCAGCGTTTTTGGAGTGTTGCCAAAATCAGTTTTCTTCAGCCTATCATGGAGTGCAGAAGAAATCTCATTGGATCCTTTAGGATATTCGTTTTCTGTCCAGTAGTAACAAAATACACTTCTAGGGTTTAATGAAGATTTGGAAGTTCCTTGTACAATCGTAAAATGGTATAGGTAAAGCTGTCTGGAATAGTAAGCTGCTTGATAGGGTACTTTTGGTAGTACCTGATTCTTTTGGCAGTCAAAGTCAATATTATTAAATCGTCCCTATCTTCCTTCAAGAACCCAAAGAAAGCATCTGCTTTCAGTTTGTGTATTCTTTTTTCAGTTACCAGTTGCTGCTTTTCGTCATCACTTAACGAACGTTTAAGTCTTTCGCTAAGTTCTAGACACGTAGAACATACGTCCGTGCGTGGAGTTTTGAAACTTAAATTAAATCTTGTATTGAAAATATACCTAAAATAGGACTCCTTAACTTTTTCTTCGGCAATTGCTGTTTCGTTGTACATCCTGGACATTTTTTTGATAGTTAAATCAGACGGTAGATATAATCTTTTCGTTGTGGATCGACAGTAATGAGCCTCCACGCATTTAAAAGTAGATATGAATTTTTCAATGGCTTTCTGTTTATTGATAAACTTGTCGGTTTTACGATCCCCCCCTCTGTTTTCTACAGGAGCTTGTCCCGAAGCAAAAAAGTGTTTCATGACATAGCTAATTCGGTGTTTCGTAATACCTAGTATTTTCTGAAAAGTAGATTGGCATACTGGGATCATTTCGTTATTGGATGAGTTTCTTACAAAACATCGTATAGTGGCTGTTTTAGAAACATGGGTATTATTCTTTCGACGTCGCCGTTTACAAGTTTCAGAGGTACCGTATTTGAGAATGAATGCATCTTGTGTTAACTTTTTTTTGGACGCGTAAAATGCTTCGTGGAAATCTTTGATGTCTTTCATCCTCAAAGAAAGGCATTGGAACGCTGCAGTTTTGTGTCCACAAACAGGATATTGTAATGATTTTGTCGAGTATCTGTAAAAAGTGCATGTTTTAATCTTAATCACAAAGTTTTTACTATATAGCTTCGAGTATTGTGCTTAATTAAATTTAAAAAAAAACTTATCTTAAGCTGTATGAAAATAAATTATTGTTACTCACCTTAGCCTCTTTGCTGTATTGCATTTCCATGTTGCTCGGTTTCTCTTTCGTTTCCGTGCTTTATCCGGCGTAACAGGAGTAGCGCATACTTCCATGACTTTTGAGGTAATAATACTTTCGAACAATAATAATAAATTATAACAATTTTTGCTTTTATTTATTAATTTTTAACAAACCACTTAGCACGTTGTGTTCACTCACAGTAAAAATGACAACTGAAAACAATCAGGAATGGTCTGATGGTCACATGACAGAAGTGACGCGTTTTAGTTGGATAAGAACGAGTTTGCCGTTTTTGATACTAATACACCCGTGGAGATTCCCGGGTTTGATTCTCAGCACATATTTTAAACATTATTTATTATAGGATATTGCCGCTTTTGATACAAACCAATTACATAGGCTAATAGAGCACAAAATTACTAATGTTTTGATATATCTAACTCATTTTGGCGATTTTTGGAGATTGCCGCCTTTGATTTTAGACCCCTCAAATATTTGGTTCTATCCTAAGCCATTTTAAATGTGGTATGTAATGAGATTCTGTATAATTTGTCTCGTGTTTTTGACGCATATTTACTAGTTAGTTTCATTCAAATACAAAAATTGTGAATGTTTTAATGTGTTTAACTGTTCCATATCTGACGAAAATATGTTATTTATGCACATTACACACTTGTTTTGATTTACATATATTATTGTAAAATGGTATATTATACACCAAGGTAGAAAAGTCTACTATTATAGCCTGAGAACTAAGGTTAGATCCCGAGGCGCGTACGCCGAGGGATGTAAGGCCCGAGGGCTATAAGACTTTTCTACCGAGGCGTATATACTTTTTTTTCACTACTAGTGATATAAACCTTTAAAATTGTCGAAAAATGACTATTTTAATTTAAATCCCTGTTTATTTCAAATTATAAAACAAATGACAGTTTTTTTGTTTTGCTGGCATGACAGTTGTTTGAAAATTGGTAAATCATCATTGCTATTCAAAAACATTGTTTTTAAGAACTGGTTTCATCTAAAATACTGAAATTATTAACAATTTTCTCTTTTTTACGTTGTGTGGTTGTATTATAGGCGAAATTGATATTGACAGAGTTGTCATTTATTACGGCGCGAAAAACGTATATTCAAATACACCAAAGTTTTTAAAATTAAATTAATTTATTTAAACAACTATTTTATGCATAAAATACCATTAAATAGAATCTCCCCATTATATTAAATCGTGCTATAAAAACGTTCTCTTTAAAACTGTCACAGGATTATCAAAAAATATAAATTTGTTCATTATTTACCAGTGGTTAATAATGAAAAATTAGTTACCTGTCAGTGAGCAAAGGTAGAGAAATTGAATTTCACAGCATTCTATTATGTGTCAAAATGCTACGCCATATTACTAGTAGTGAAAAAAATATATTTTCTAACTGTTCAGTCTTTATTAAATTTTATGTACGTTTGTAGAGCACGTACTCCCGCGCTTTTCCAGCTGTGGCGGCGCGGCAGCGGTGCCACATCTGTGCTCCCTTATTTATTAGATATGACAAATGTTTACTATTTTAGTTGGATTTTTATAAAGCGTGTCGTAAAAGTCATTTTTATTTTTCATAAAACAGCCATAAATGATGATTGATTTATAACATAAATAATTGTTTGTTCATTTTTAATAACTATTTTTCAAAACAAATTCAAAAACCTCAATAAAGATAGGCGTGGGTATAAGAGCCCCTGTGTAAGAACCAACATTTAACACTAAATTTTTCAAAAACGGCATAGTGCAAAACTTTCTGAAAGATGTTTCAGCATAATGGTATATCTAAACTAAAAGTGATGAACTTCCTTAAAAGTAGCTGAATATATTCCAGGCTTTATATAAATTGTTTGAACTTTTATAGGATACTGGTGGATGCTTTTTTGATCGTTTATCAGACTGGTACATGCTGTGTCTACATAATTTTCACTGCTGCTAATATAAAGGCACTTGTTGATGTTTACTTGAAGGATCCTTATACTATTGAAATATACATCCTTTTCCTGCTACCATTCTTTCTCTTCATTCTTTCAATACCAAACTTAAAATGGCTGGCACCGTTTTCACTGTTTTCTAATGCGATTACGTTCGTAACGTTTGGAATTCTACTATATTACATTTTCAAAGACTTGGGATCTTTTGACGGTTTTAATTACCTCGGGACAATTAGCGAATTTCCCCTTTTTATTGGTACAACTCTATTTGCTGTGGCGGCTGTGGGAGTGGTAAGCAAAACCACACATAATTTAAAATTTATTACGTTTTTTATAGATAATACATAAAAAGAATATGTTTGACGTTGTAGGTAACTAGTGTTGAGAAAAACATGGCAACACCCAGCCAGTTTAATAGTAAATATGGAGTGTTAAATGTATCAATGACTACAATTATTGTTTCTTATACAATTATTGGCTTTCTTGGCTACTGGCGATACAAGAATGAGGCATGTCCTAGCATTACTCTTAACCTACCAAAAGATGCTGTGTAAGTCGTACCTGCAACTGATTTAGAATAGACTGTGTAAACAAAAACTGTTTCAGGGCCGCAAAAGTTGTCCAGGGCTTATACGCTGTTGCAATTTATATTTCCTACGGATTAAATGGTTATGTCCCTGTTGACATTATATGGAACACTTACCTTGGTGAAAGCTGGAAAGAAAGTCCCTATCATTTGGCCTGGGAATACACGCTCAGATTTTCTTTGGTATTTCTTACATGTAAGTAAACTAAATCCTTAAAACAAACAAAAAATAAAATGCTTTCAATGCAATAGATACCTCATGAGTGAATTGAAAGATAACCTCACAAAAAAATATGAAAACTTGTGGTGTTGCACCGAGTGTTAGTTTTGCTTGAAGTTTTATCTAGGAGCGATAGCAAAACAAACGCGATTTGCTATGTAGGAAGTTTTTCCCCGTTTATTTTTCAATTCACGAGTAATACATGGTGTCCCACAAACAGTGCCACAAAATTCACCACTCTATACAACTTCCAAAACTAAGCAAAAAGTTTCATATAAATATGGGCCGACAAACGCTTTGTTTTTGAGATACAGGGTGATATTTCTGGGAAGGCTTTCACAATAATTTTCAAATTTAGCACAACGTTTGAGCTAGTCGACCTTCATTATTGACAGCTTACATATTTGAATTATTTCAACCATTGGCGTAGATGTAGGGGTATCTTAGTCTTCAAAAATCTGCAATATCGAGGCCACTGGAATTTCAGCTGATTTGATATCACCATCTAGTTTATTGTTCGATCTCAAAAAACAAAATGCTTTTTCATTTATCTCGCAAAAAGCATCGTTTTCATAAAAACCTAGTTCAAGTAACGTTGTTCGAAAATAATCTACCAATTTGTTATCTTAAAATATGCCAGTTTCCTGTTTAACATGCACTGTTAAAATTTTACATTTAATTTGTATGTAGAATCATTTTTCGTTTAAAACATCATTATGGGTTTATTTTTTTAATTAAAATAAGTAGGTTTCCTTCTGTTTATGCCTTGTAACAATATTTTACAAGTTTAGATTAATGCAGCATCGGTGTTAATACTCAGTAGAGGCGCAACGAATTCTCACTTTCGACCCGTGAGGCTGCGTGCGCTCTTAAGGCGGGCGCAGATAAGCCAGCTATATACACAAAAATTAAATTTTAAAAAAAGTTCTATGTTCCAAGTTGAATACAGTCCAGAATCTAGAAACAGTCACCAGTTCAAGGTAATCAAATACCAAATAATGGCTATTGGGAAGCGGTGAAAAGAGTGTCGAAAGTTTGGCGCCCGAGCAGGGACCATTTTAAAATTTAGATACCCGAAGACAGTTCTTGTTGTTATGGTTTTTTCTTTCCATTTTTTTTGTCAAAGTTTAAAGTTTTATGTTTTGTTACCGAATATTTTCTTGTTCTTTAATCTATCATTAATAAATTGTTTTAATTTCCCGACCACGTAAATAGCAAGCATAGCGTAGATAACGCAACCCTTTACAGGTTTAGATTAGTTTAGCATTGGTTTTAATATATTATATAAAACTGAAAAATAGTATTTGAAGTCATGCATGGCATTACCCATTCTCGACTGTTAGGGCGACTGCGCTCTCAAGGCAAGCGCAGATAAGCTAGCTGTCATAAATAGTTATTTAAGTATCAAGGAATGTAAGGACGTAATAACATCCGAGGTAGGCGAATACGAGCTGAGGCGAAGCCGAAGCTTGTCGCCTGCTGGGATGTTATTAGTCGATACATTCCTTGTTACTTATTAAATTTTTCACGCTACCGGCAATGTAAGTAGGCCTACAGGTAGAAATTTAATCATATTTTTAAAAGTTCGTTGTGACAGCTGTCATCGGAATTATTTTTTAAAAGCTCCATTATTCTAAGTTGTCTGTGCTTGTTACCATATCAACGAACAGTTAAAATCAACATTATTTTCCTAGGAACGTAAGTGACACTATTAAGTTCCGTCGTCAAGGGTAACTAGTACACGAATGTTATCAGCCACTTACGATCCCTGTAGCTATGGATGTAAGGCCTACTTACACTGCCGGTAGCGTGAAAACATATTTACGAAAAACGACGAAAACCGGTCATCATATTTTAACAGTTTCGTAATGAAGCATATAAGGCAAAATTAAAATAAAATTTTTTTTCAGTTTAATTTTTATTTTCATTTTTTAGATCTTAATGTATTTGTTTTTACCCATATCAATTTAAGCTTCTTATTTTTGCAGTTCTCCTTTCAATAACAGTACCGTTTCTGGGCCTTTTTATTTCCCTGTTTGGAGCACTTGGCATGTCTGCGTTAGAACTTATATTCCCAGCGCTGATGGATATGTGCGTTAAATGGTCTGATGACCTTGGACGTGGATATTGGGTTGTGGTAACTGATGTCTTCATAATTATCTGTGGGTTGATCGGCCTCTTTTCTGGTACTTACGCTAGTCTTTATGAGATTGTTGTGGCTTTAACAGAAAAGTATGGTACGTCAAGGGAGGCAGATTTGTGCGTGTAGATAAATCACAGCTTGCTTACCAATAAATGATTTTGTTGATGTACTGCTTTAAATTTGTATATTACAATATCTGAATAAAGAATTGTTCAATTATTAATTTAATTTGGATTAGAACAACTTTAGGTCTGAAACTTATTTATTTAAAATAATAATAAAATTATGTTTTACAATTGTAATATAAACCTAAACAAATAAGTTCAGAAAGGAACAAACGACAAGTTTAGACCGTTCGACTAGATCTGGATAATTAACTGTATTCTCTGTGCAAATGCGTTTCGTTATACTTATACCCTTTTCCTAAGTCACGATGCGTATCAATGTAAACATATTCAGACGGCGCCGGCGCGGTGCACACTGGGGCCGATCTATGGAAAACGTGACCAAAACTTCATTTATGAAATACATTATAGTATGAAACAAAAACGTCACGTTATTTAAACCTGACAATATGTCAAATTATCAAGCCAAAATACTCGATGTAGCAGGTTCTTCTTCTAGTATTTAAATGTGTTAATATTGCTGATAGTGTACGCATGCTTTGTGTTATCTGCCTTTTTTAAGATTTTATTTTAATTTATTTAAGCGAGTAAAACCAACACTTGGCAAATATAGACCAGGGTTTGTAGATTCTATTATGCATTCTAAATAGAATTTTTTTCTTTATTTTTTATTTAAATCTGGGGATATTTATTTTTTATTTTGGAAGTACCTTGTTCAAAATTTCGCAACGAGCTTTTGAAATTATCTTTTTCTACTAAAATACGAAGCATCTAGATTACCAAACTGAAGATAAAAGTAAAAGCATGTTGCGCTTGTTTAAAAAAAATTAACAAGTTACCTCTTCGCTATGCGAATCTAACGTAGTTTCTTTTACTTCTAGATTTATCAACTCGAGTGTTAATTAAGAATATAAAAATGTGTCAAAAGATTTTCAATAGTAAATTGAAGAAGTTGGACGGTAAATTTAATGACCTTTCGAATTTTATAATTTCCGTAACTTTTCGCCAGACCGCTTAATTCCCGATCTAAAAAAAGAACTACGCAATTTTAAGCAGCAACTTTTTTTTAAGTGGAACGCTTATGGTAGATCTATGGAATTAGTCTTGGCGAAGGCAAAATGATCATACTTCAATGAACAAGAGATAAAATTCCTAAATGAGGAATTCAAATTTTCCCCTTTTCCAAAGTTTACTAATAATATTATAAAACTTTTAGCGGTCAATCCTGAAATGACTCTTAAAGAAAGACATTTCAATTAGGCAAAACTTCAAATTGTCAATTTATTAAAAGAGATGTCATTAAACAGTAATAAATCAAAAAATAAAATAAATAATTACAATAATCTATTACTTAAATCAATTAAAGAAAAAAATTTTAGTAAATATCATAATTTCTGTTAAGGCAGATAAAGGAAACACGTTAGATATATTACCCAATGACATTTACTTACAAAAAATTAATGATTTCATAACCAATTCAAACTTAAAAACTTTGACTAGTAATACCACTAAAAATTATGAAATAGAATTGAAACAAACATTAGAAAATTGCAAGGCTTGTTTAACAGATTCTCAAGAAAGACAAATAATAAATCCAAATCCACAACCACCAAAGTTATACGGTTTATTACCCAACCACGTGTTGACAAAAACATTAAATAACATAATTACTAGTTTTGATTATAAACCTAAATACTACATTAAAAATGCATCTGAATTAATCAATAAATTATCTAACATACATTTACTACCACAAAGCAAGCTAGTTAGTTTCGATGTTAGTAACATGTTTTTAGAAATACTTCCTCAAGAGTGTATTCCTCTGTTAAATAATATTTTTGTTAACAAAAATGGTAAATTAATAAAACTGACCCAGTTGATTCAATTATTCAAGCTTTGCATTGATCAAAATTATTTTACTTAAATAAAATTTATTTCTAAAAAGACGGTAGACCCATGGAAAGTCCAATTTCACCTCTTTTAGCTAATATATTTATGGAAAATCTAGAAGATCAAATATTCGAATCAAATCAATCTGAGAAAGTTATATTTTGATTTCGTTACGTTGAGATGATATTTTAGTCTGTTTTGATAGTTCCTTTGAGTTAATTAATAAAATTTTGATTTTTATTAACAGCTTGCACTCAAAAATAACATTTACACTAGAAACTGAACAAAATAGGTCTATTAACTTTTTAGATTTAAACATCAAAATTAAATTCAATAATAAACTTAAATATTCCGTTTTAGAAAACCTACACAAACCGACATTACAATACCACACGGTTTTTAGCAGAGTACAAGTCTATGATACATAGGGCTTCAACGGTTCCTTTAGGTAAAATACAATAATGGTTATGATACTCAATTTATAGATACACTCATGGACAAAAATATTGCATATACTTTTTTTAAATTTTTCTGTAGCTTTTATGTTGTTTTATTACTAAGTGTCTTATATTAAAGTATCCTACGTATATTAGTACTGTTTTATAATAAATTAATTTACATATGATAGCGTTAGAACAGACTCGTGGACGATTCAGTAAAATAGTGTGATTTTGGTTATAACATTTAATTGAAAAGAGCAACAATAACGGCAACATAACATTATTTTAAGGTAACATGAAGATGCATTAGTATTTGGTATTTCCCCCTCTAGCTCTAATTACAGCTTGCATCCTTCTGGGCATGCTTCGCAGAAGATCTCTCCGTTCTTCCTGAGCTGCAATTCGTAATTCTGCAATCGAGTTAGGGGCTGGATTTCGAGCTCGTATACGGCGTTTGAGGATGTCCCATAGATGCTCTATGGGATTTACATCGGGACTTAATGGTGGCCAATCAAATGACGCAATCCCAGCATCTTCAAGGTACTGGAGCACTGTTCCGGCCACATGTGCGCGGGCATTATCATGCATTAACACAAACCTATCGTACCCAATAAAGCCGACATATGGTAGAACATGTTCTTCAATGATGTTGCGGATGTACCAGTCTGCATTCATTCTCAAATTCACCTCAACAAGCTCCGTGCTACTGTCTCAACTGATGCCACCCCATAGCATAATGGAGCCACCGCCAAAGCTAACGTTTTGCACAACATTACATGCAGCATATCGTTCACCAACTCTTCTAAACACTCGATCACGTCCATCTGGCTTCCACAATTGTATTCTTGTCTCATCTGTGAAAAGAACTTTGCTCCATAGATGTTCATCCCAAACAGCATGAGCTCGTGCAAACTGTAACCGGCCAGTTTTGTGATGTGGGCGAAGCCGAGGGACTTTGGCTGGACGTTTTGAATTTAAACCGGCTTCCTTTAGTCTCCTCAGTACTGTTTTTGAACTTACATTGACTTGCCTTGTATTCAGTAATTCATTTTTTAGTTGAGGAGCTGTACATGTGCGATTTCGCAAAGCTTGAATTTGCAAATAGCGGTCATCTCTTTGCGTTGTATCTCTTTTACGTCCTTGTCCAGGCCGCCTTCTGCATTCCCCAGTCTCCTCGTATCGTTTTACTACACGAGAAACGGTCGATTGATTTATGCGCAGCATTTGTGCAATATCTTCTTGCCTGCGACCCTCATTAGCTAAAGTTACAACTTTAACAGCAACTAATTCATTTAGATGTGGCATCTTACTAACAGAAAATACACAATGCACTAGAAATGTCAAGATCTGTCATTGTGAATTCAGAATTACCAAAGCACACTATCAACCATTATTAGATATCGGCATAATTGTAACATAGTGCTAATTCACTTATAAAGAATAGATCTAAGCATTTTTAGATGTCTAGATGAGTGTTAGACAATACCAATATACGCAGGACACTTCAATATAAGACACTTAATAATAAAAACTACATAAATGCAGCAGAAAAATAAAAAAAGTCTTAAAAAAATATGCAATATTTCTGTCCACGAGTGTATATTAATTAAAGCAAAAAATTATAAATTAGCCATTCAGACATGTATCCAACTACTTCATCAGATAAAATAAAATACGCCTCAATTCTATGTTTTGGCAATAAATCAGAAAAAATTGTCATAGTTATAACTTAAACAAGTAAATGTAATTTATAAATTCTAGCTTTACTTTGTTAAAGTCCATATTTAATGATGATCTCTATATAAAATACTTAATTACTTTAACAATATTTATTTATTTTAACCTTATACGTATTTCGGCATGTTTACATGCCATTGTCATAGGTTATATTGGAAAGTAAACAGTTAGTGTTGTTATAGCAATAGAACTTAGTGACTTGATCTCGGTAATCGTCTGCAGATGACTTGATTTCTTCAATTTGTTCATTCATTAACGGTGCAGTTTTTAAATGTTTGTGAATTTCAAAAGCTTCTATTATACCTAATTTACGTTTATCATCACAAAAGTGAAAACATTTTATAGTGTTATTAGATGCCATTGAATGATTGTGTTCTAATAAGTGTTTAGCGTAATTCGATTTATGTGGGTGTTTGTATTTGTTCCAACGTACGTGTTCTTTATACCTAATATCAAAATTTCTAATTGTCTGGCCTATATAAACCGAATTACAATGCAAACAATTTAATTTGTAAATTCCTGATTTTAGCAAATCGTCTGTTTTTGATTTTGCATTAAACAAAGTGTTTAAGACGTTTCTACTTGTTTTAAAACTTATTTAATACCTATTTGTTTTGTTTATAAATAGATAATCTGGTTTCTGTTAAGGCAGATAAAGGAAACACGTTAGTTATGTCACCCAATGACATTTACTTACAAAAAATTAATGATTTCATTACCAATTCAAACTTAAAAACTTTGACTAGTAATGTATAAGACAAACAATTAGAAATTTTGATATTAGGTACAAGGAACACGTACGGTGTTGCAAATATAACCATCCTTATAAATCCAATTACGCTAAACACTTATTCGAACACAATCATTCAATGGCATCTAATAACACTATAAAATGTTTACACTTTTGTGATGATAAGCGTAAGTTGTATATACCAGAAGCATTTGAAATTCACAAACATTTAAAATCGGTACCTTTAATAAATGACCAAATGGATCTCTTAAATTCACCGTTATTGGACGTTTTTGTATGAGAAATCAAGTCATCTGGAAGCAGATGTAGAAAACCAAGATCAAGTTATGAAGATTTATTGTTCCTATAGCAACACCAACTGTTTACTTTTAATCTTGCATCTGAAAATGACATGTCAACTTGTCGAAATACCTATAAGGCTAAAATAAAGACCCCGTTGAAGTTAAGAATTGTTTAATTTATAATGAACTAAAATGAACTTCAAAGAAGTGAAACTCGTAAAACTAATCCATTTTAGGTCTCTACGTACACTTATCTCATATTTCGCATAAATGTTAGGATGCCCTTGGTGATGATTCACCAAATCTCCTGACCCATAGGATTTGAGCTTTGGTCGCCACCTTAAACAAAAGCGCCAATAGGTAATAACTGACTTCTGGACGGTTTGCCTCCACTTTCTGGAAAACCGTGCCTCTAGCAGGAAAAATAAACTTAACATAAAGTAACGCCCCTAAAATTTTACATAAATTTAACCTGTTTAATTTTTTTTATACATCCAACGGTTTGGGAGTTATTCAAGGTGGCCGCTTTGAGGCATGTTTCATTTTTTTTTCTTTATTTCATGTTTTCGCTTTGTAGCGCCATATTTTTGCAAAAACAAGTTGCAGAGCATAAAACTTAATTTTATTTCATACATGCGACACACGTTATGAGCTATTGTAAAGGATTTAATACAATGATTCCTATATTCCATGCAGCTGGTGTAACGGGGCTTTTCTGGTTACCAATAGAAATTATATTTAATTTATTTTACTATTATAGATAATTTTGGTTATATTGGTTTTTATGTACTCATTATTGTAATTGATTTAAATTTGAACGTTTCCGCGCATGTGCGACTCATCATATAACATTCGTAAACCTCGAAGCCCGCGGGGAGAAAGAATTCAGCCTGCCCAAGCTACCAGAATTCTCCATAGCAAATTGCAACTGTCATGGCTTAAATAGCTGCCGATGAACAGCTGATGCTTCCACATCGATAAGATCACTGCTACAAGTAAATTTTAAATTTGCTGGCAAGGAAGATTGATGCTGTTCGGAAAAACTGCTGTGTTCGCAATTTTAAAAACTTCAAGATGGTTCTAACGGCAAGCTGCTGTTGTTATTTGTGTTCATTGTTGTTAAATTAGAGTTTTCGTGCAATTACTGTTCTTTGTGCATCATTAGTAAAGCGGGTGCGTTGTGTTTCGCTGTGACTTAAGTAAATCGCAAAGCAATCGCAGACTTTAGGGGATAGCAGCTTGCTTTAAACCTTCTTTAAACAATTACACAAAGTTGTTCATGTGCCAGCATAGATGGGTCGACTTTAATTTGGGGGTACCAGTTTTCCTTCAAACCTTTAGTTATATTGGTGCTTAAAGATGACGAAAAAGTATGATGGCCATTTACAATAGGTAGCTTTTCAAAACGGCGACCAATTAAAATTGCTCCCGTGTCGACTCATATAAGCGGGCATATCTTAGCCTGATGATCTGATTTAAAAAACTTATTTTGTTAAAGACAGATTATTAAATTTGCAATAAATTTTGTTCGTATTAATTTTATCGTAATTTAGCGGTTTTCTAAAAAATAATAAAAAACACAGTTCTGTATTAATACTGGTATTAATAATGTAATTACTTGCCCGCCGCCCGCCTGCTGGCTTGTCCGACCGCCCCCCGCCCGTTAGCAATATAGATAAAATTTTTAAAAAACGTCCGCAGTAAAATATATTTGAAGTTTTTTTAAGAATCTTAGAAACATTCTAAATTTCCATAAAATTGTCAACGTTTTTGAAATATATTTAAAAGCTTCAAAAATTTTAATAAATGGGAGAAAAATCCCGGTTGCCCAACAGTTTTTTTTCCGTATGTTATAGTGAAATACAATTGTTTGGTTAGGTAGATATATGAAATATAACTGGGAAGAGCAAAATTTGTAATATGCAACTTTACTACAAGTTTTTACATTGATATAAACGTATTGTCTTTAAAAAGCATAAAAAATAACGTATTCAAACTACAATTGTATATTTGCACTATTAGTTTTTATATTTTATACAATATGTTACAGGATACCTTAAACACTATGTTGCATGAATTGTGATTTTTTACATAATAAATAAATCATCATTGTAATTGCTATGCTTCTGGTATTAATTTAAAAGGTTGAATTTAAATATTTATACTTATTGTAAACAATTTAACAGTTACCAAAATGGAACCATATAGTCATAGACAAAAAACATTGAGTTAGCATAGCAGTTTTATCATTTATAGACAAGCCTTATTTTTTCAAAAACACTTCAAAACGGCAACTGTTGCATCTAAACAGTATGCAGAAGTCCTAGACCCTTTTTTCCATATTAATATTGAATAGCTCAAAAGAAATATCTAAGCAGAAATCCAAACCATACCACAAGATTCCATTGAATTGTGACTGATTTCGCCTATCGCTTAGAAGATTGCCACGGAGGGTCTATACATTTTGTTACAGATACATTAGTTAAATCTGTAATTAAAAGTTATTTTCATAAAGATGATCCTCACTATATACCTTGCTACGGCGTTCTATTCAGATCAATTTTCATTTAAATAATGAAACCACATTTCACAGTAGCACTGCTCGATTTATACACTACTTGTTTAGGTGACAGGAGATAACAATGACATTTATTTAAAATTTTACAAAATAAATATAAAAAATACGAAAACAATTACAACAATTCCACCACCTACACTTGCAACTAATATAACGGAAATAAGTTCTTTTTCAGAAACTACTTGGGGTGGAGGTAAAGTTAAAGTGTCAGTTGTTAATTCCTCAAATTCTGTTGTAGAGTCGGGTGTAATAGAGGGCACGGTAGACGACGTATCAGTTGTAGATGTGCTGCTCATAGGTGTGCTAGTAGACGTGGATGATTCAATTACTGGTGTCGATGCACTAGACAATTCATTCGACGTAGAGTCGGATGTGGATGATTCGGTTACTGGTGTCATTGTACTAGACAATTCACTCGACGTAGAGTCGGATGTGGATGATTCGGTTACCGGTGTCATTGTACTAGACAATTCACTCGACGTAGAGTCGGATGTGGATGATTCAGTTACTGGTGTCATTGTACTAGACAATTCACTCGACGTAGAGTCGGATGTGGATGATTCAGTTACTGGTGTCATTGTACTAGACAATTCACTCGACGTAGAGTCGGATGTGGATGATTCGGTTACTGGTGTCATTGTACTAGACAATTCACTCGACGTAGAGTCGGATGTGGATGATTCGGTTACTGGTGTCATTGTACTAGACAATTCACTCGACGTAGAGTCGGATGTGGATGATTCAGTTACCGGTGTTATTGTACTAGACAATTCACTCGACGTAGAGTCGGATGTGGATGATTCAGTTACTGGTGTCATTGTACTAGACAATTCACTCGACGTAGAGTCGGATGTGGATGATTCAGTTACTGGTGTCATTGTACTAGACAATTCACTCGACGTAGAGTCGGATGTGGATGATTCGGTTACTGGTGTCATTGTACTAGACAATTCACTCGACGTAGAGTCGGATGTGGATGATTCGGTTACTGGTGTCATTGTACTAGACAATTCACTCGACGTAGAGTCGGATGTGGATGATTCAGTTACCGGTGTTATTGTACTAGACAATTCACTCGACGTAGAGTCGGATGTGGATGATTCAGTTACTGGTGTCATTGTACTAGACAATTCACTCGACGTAGAGTCGGATGTGGATGATTCAGTTACTGGTGTCATTGTACTAGACAATTCACTCGACGTAGAGTCGGATGTGGATGATTCGGTTACCGGTGTCGTTGTACTAGACAATTCACTCGACGTAGAATCGGATGTGGATGATTCAGTTACTGGTGTCGATGTACTAGACAATTCACTCCAGGTAAAGTCGGAAGTGGATGATTCGGTTACTGGTGTCGATGTACTAGACAATTCACTCGACGTAGAATCGGATGTGGATGATTCAGTTACTGGTGTCGATGTACTAGACAATTCACTCCAGGTAAAGTCGGAAGTGGATGATTCGGTTACTGGTGTCGATGTACTAGACAATTCACTCGACGTAGAGTGAGATGTGGATGATTCAGTTACTGGTGTCGATGTACTAGACAATTCACTCGACGTAGAATCGGATGTGGAGGATTCAGTTACTGGTGTCGATGTACTAGACAATTCACTCGAGGTAAAGTCGGAGGTGGATGATTCGGTTACTGCTGTCGATGTACTAGACAATTCACTCGACGTAGAATCGGATGTGGATGATTCAGTTACTGGTGTCGATGTACTAGACAATTCACTCCAGGTAAAGTCGGAAGTGGATGATTCGGTTACTGGTGTCGATGTACTAGACAATTCACTCGACGTAGAATCGGATGTGGATGATTCAGTTACTGGTGTCGATGTACTAGACAATTCACTCGACGTAGAATCGGATGTGGAGGATTCAGTTACTGGTGTCGATGTACTAGACAATTCACTCGAGGTAAAGTCGGAAGTGGATGATTCGGTTACTGGTGTCGATGTACTAGACAATTCACTCGACGTAGAATCGGATGTGGATGATTCAGTTACTGGTGTCGATGTACTAGACAATTCACTCGAGGTAAAGTCGGAAGTGGTTGATTCGGTTACTGGTGTCGATGTACTAGACAATTCACTCCAGGTAAAGTCGGAAGTGGATGATTCGGTTACTGGTGTCGATGTACTAGACAATTCACTCGACGTAGAATCGGATGTGGATGATTCAGTTACTGGTGTCGATGTACTAGACAATTCACTCCAGGTAAAGTCGGAAGTGGATGATTCGGTTACTGGTGTCGATGTACTAGACAATTCACTCGACGTAGAATCGGATGTGAATGATTCAGTTACTGGTGTCGATGTACTAGACAATTCACTCGACGTAGAGTCGGATGTGGATTCGGTTACTGGTGTCGATATACTAGACAATTCACTCGACGTAGAGTCGGACGTGGATGATTCAGTTACTGGTGTCGATGTACTAGACAATTCACTCGACGTAGAATCGGATGTGGATGATTCAGTTACTGGTGTCGATGTACTAGACAATTCACTCCAGGTAAAGTCGGAAGTGGATGATTCGGTTACTGGTGTCGATGTACTAGACAATTCACTCGACGTAGAATCGGATGTGAATGATTCAGTTACTGGTGTCGATGTACTAGACAATTCACTCGACGTAGAGTCGGATGTGGATTCGGTTACTGGTGTCGATATACTAGACAATTCACTCGACGTAGAGTCGGACGTGGATGATTCAGTTACTGGTGTCGATGTACTAGACAATTCACTCGACGTAGAATCGGATGTGGATGATTCAGTTACTGGTGTCGATGTACCAGACAATTCACTCGAGGTAACGTCGGAAGTAGATGATTCAGTTACTGGTGTCGATGTACTAGACAATTCACTCGACGTAGAGTGAGATGTGGATGATTCGGTTACTGGTGTCGATGTACTAGAGAATTCACTCGACGTAGAATCGGATGTGGATGATTCGGATACTGGTGTCGATGTAGTAGACAATGCACTCGACGTGAAGTCGGATGTAGATGATTCGGTTACTGGTGTCGATGTACTAGACAATTCACTCGACGTAGTGTGAGATGTGGATGATTCGGTTACTGGTGTCGATGTACTAGACAATGCACTCGACGTGAAGTCGGATGTAGATGATTCGGTTACTGGTGTCGATATACTAGACAATTCACTCGAGGTAAAGTCGGAAGTGGATGATTCGGTTACTGGTGTCGATGTACTAGACAATTCACTCGACGTAGAGTCGGATGTGGATGAATCGGTTACTGGTGTCGATGCACTAGACAATTCACTCGACGTAGAGTCGGATGTGGATAATTCGGTTACTGGTGTCGATGTATTAGACAATTCACTCGACGTAGAGTCGGATGTGGATGATTCGGTTACTGGTGTCGAGGTACTAGACAATTCACTCGAGGTAAAGTCGGAAGTGGATGATTCGGTTACTGCTGTCGATGTACTAGACAATTCACTTGACGTAGAGTCGGATGTGGATGAATCGGTTACTGGTGTCGATGCACTAGACAATTCACTCGACGTAGAGTCGGATGTGGATAATTCGGTTACTGGTGTCGATGTATTAGACAATTCACTCGACGTAGAGTCGGATGTGGATGATTCGGTTACTGGTGTCGATGTACTAGACAATTCACTCGAGGTAAAGTCGGAAGTGGATGATTCGGTTACTGGTGTCGATGTATTAGACAATTCACTCGACGTAGAGTCGGATGTGGATGACTCAGTTACTGGTGTCGATGTACTAGACAATTCACTCGAGGTAAAGTCGGAAGTGGATGATTCGGTTACTGGTGTCGATGTACTAGACAATTCACTCGACGTAGAGTCGGATGTGGATGATTCGGTTACTGGTGTCGATGTGCTAGACAATTCACTTGAGGTAAAGTCGGATGTGGATGATTCGGTTACTGGTGTCGATGTACTAGACAATTCACTCGACGTAGAATCGGATGTGGAGGATTCAGTTACTGGTGTCGATGTACTAGACAATTCACTCGAGGTAAAGTCGGAAGTGGATGATTCGGTTACTGGTGTCGATGTACTAGACAATTCACTCGACGTAGAATCGGATGTGGATGATTCAGTTACTGGTGTCGATGTACTAGACAATTCACTCCAGGTAAAGTCGGAAGTGGATGATTCGGTTACTGGTGTCGATGTACTAGACAATTCACTCGACGTAGAATCGGATGTGAATGATTCAGTTACTGGTGTCGATGTACTAGACAATTCACTCGACGTAGAGTCGGATGTGGATTCGGTTACTGGTGTCGATATACTAGACAATTCACTCGACGTAGAGTCGGACGTGGATGATTCAGTTACTGGTGTCGATGTACTAGACAATTCACTCGACGTAGAATCGGATGTGGATGATTCAGTTACTGGTGTCGATGTACCAGACAATTTACTCGAGGTAACGTCGGAAGTAGATGATTCGGTTACTGGTGTCGATGTACTAGACAATTCACTCGACGTAAAGTCGGATGTGGATGATTCGGTTACTGGTGTCGATGTACTAGACAATTCACTCGACGTAGAGTCGGATGTGGATGATTCGGTTACTGATGTCGATGTACTAGACAATCCACTCGACGTAGTGTCGGATGTGGATGATTCGGTTACTGGTGTCGATGTGCTAGACAATTCACTTGAGGTAATGTCGGATGTGGATGATTCGGTTACTGGTGTCGATGTACTAGACAATTCACTCGACGTAGAATCGGATGTGGATGATTCAGTTACTGGTGTCGATGTACTAGACAATTCACTCGACGTAGAATCGGATGTGGATGATTCAGTTACTGGTGTCGATGTACTAGACAATTCACTCGACGTAGAGTCGGATGTGGATTCGGTTACTGGTGTCGATATACTAGACAATTCACTCGACGTAGAGTCGGACGTGGATGATTCAGTTACTGGTGTCGATGTACTAGACAATTCACTCGACGTAGAATCGGATGTGGATGATTCAGTTACTGGTGTCGATGTACCAGACAATTCACTCGAGGTAACGTCGGAAGTAGATGATTCGGTTACTGGTGTCGATGTACTAGACAATTCACTCGACGTAAAGTCGGATGTGGATGATTCGGTTACTGGTGTCGATGTACTAGACAATTCACTCGACGTAGAGTCGGATGTGGATGATTCGGTTACTGATGTCGATGTACTAGACAATCCACTCGACGTAGTGTCGGATGTGGATGATTCGGTTACTGGTGTCGATGTGCTAGACAATTCACTTGAGGTAATGTCGGATGTGGATGATTCGGTTACTGGTGTCGATGTACTAGACAATTCACTCGACGTAGAATCGGATGTGGATGATTCAGTTACTGGTGTCGATGTAATAGACAATTCACTCGACGTAGAATCGGATGTGGATGATTCAGTTACTGGTGTTGATGTACTAGACAATTCACTCGACGTAGAATCGGATGTGGATGATTCGGTTACTGGTGTCGATGTACTAGACAATGCACTCGACGTGAAGTCGGATGTAGATGATTCGGTTACTGGTGTCGATGTACTAGACAATTCACTCGACGTAGAGTCGGATGTGGATGATTCGGTTACTGGTGTCGATGTACTAGACAATACACTCGACGTAGAGTCGGATGTGGATGATTCGGTTACTGGTGTCGATGTACTAGACAATTCACTCGACGTAGAGTGAGATGTGGATGATTCGGTTACTGGTGTCGATGTACTAAACAATTCACTCGACGTAGAGTGAGATGTGGCTGATTCGGTTACTGGTGTCGATGTACTAGACAATTCACTCGACGTAGAATCGGATGTGGATGATTCGGATACTGGTGTCGATGTAGTAGACAATGCACTCGACGTGAAGTCGGATGTAGATGATTCGGTTACTGGTGTCGATGTACTAGACAATTCACTCGACGTAGTGTGAGATGTGGATGATTCGGTTACTGGTGTCGATGTACTAGACAATTCACTCGACGTAGAGTGAGATGTGGATGATTCGGTTACTGGTGTCGATGTACTAAACAATTCACTCGACGTAGAATCGGATGTGGATGATTCGGTTACTGGTGTCGATGTACTAGACAATGCACTCGACGTGAAGTCGGATGTAGATGATTCGGTTACTGGTGTCGATATACTAGACAATTCACTCGAGGTAAAGTCGGAAGTGGATGATTCGGTTACTGGTGTCGATGTACTAGACAATTCACTCGACGTAGAGTCGGATGTGGATGAATCGGTTACTGGTGTCGATGCACTAGACAATTCACTCGACGTAGAGTCGGATGTGGATAATTCAGTTACTGGTGTCGATGTATTAGACAATTCACTCGACGTAGAGTCGGATGTGGATGATTCGGTTACTGGTGTCGAGGTACTAGACAATTCACTCGAGGTAAAGTCGGAAGTGGATGATTCAGTTACTGGTGTCGATGTACTAGACAATTCACTCGAGGTAAAGTCGGAAGTGGATGATTCGGTTACTGCTGTCGATGTACTAGACAATTCACTTGACGTAGAGTCGGATGTGGATGAATCGGTTACTGGTGTCGATGCACTAGACAATTCACTCGACGTAGAGTCGGATGTGGATAATTCGGTTACTGGTGTTGATGTATTAGACAATTCACTCGACGTAGAGTCGGATGTGGATGATTCGGTTACTGGTGTCGATGTACTAGACAATTCACTCGAGGTAAAGTCGGAAGTGGATGATTCGGTTACTGGTGTCGATGTATTAGACAATTCACTCGACGTAGAGTCGGATGTGGATGACTCAGTTACTGGTGTCGACGTACTAGACAATTCACTCGAGGTAAAGTCGGAAGTGGATGATTCGGTTACTGGTGTCGATGTACTAGACAATTCACTCGACGTAGAGTCGGATGTGGATAATTCGGTTACTGGTGTCGATGTATTAGACAATTCACTCGACGTAGAGTCGGATGTGGATGACTCAGTTACTGGTGTCGATGTATTAGACAATTCACTCGACGTAGAGTCGGATGTGGATGACTCAGTTACTGGTGTCGATGTACTAGACAATTCACTCGAGGTAAAGTCGGAAGTGGATGATTCGGTTACTGGTGTCGATGTACTAGACAATTCACTCGACGTAGAGTCGGATGTGGATAATTCGGTTACTGGTGTCGATGTATTAGACAATTCACTCGACGTAGAGTCGGATGTGGATGACTCAGTTACTGGTGTCGATGTACTAGACAATTCACTCGAGGTAAATTCGGAAGTGGATGATTCGGTTACTGGTGTCGATGTACTAGACAATTCACTCGACGTAGAGTCGGATGTGGATAATTCGGTTACTAGTGTCGATGTACTAGACAATTCACTTGAGGTAAAGTCGGATGTGGATGATTCGGTTACTAGTGTCGATGTGCTAGACAATTCACTTAACGTAGAATCGGATGTACTAGAAGGCATGGTACTACTAGAAGTCATGGTACTACTAGAAGTCATGGTACTACTAGAAGTCATGGTACTACTAGACGACGTTTCAGTTGTAGATGTATTGCTCATGGGTGTGCTAGTAGATGTGGATGATTCGGTTACTAGTGTCGATGTACTAGACAATTCGCTCGACGTAGAATCGGATGTAGTAGAAGGCAAGGTACTACTAGAGGTCATGGTCCTACTAGATGACGTCTCAGTTGTAGGTGTGCTTCTTATAGTTGTGCTAGTAGATGAAGATGATTCGGTTACTGGTGTCGATGTACTGGACGACGTCTCACGTAAGTTTTCGTCGTCTATGAGGTTGGAACTTTGGTATGTGAAGTATTGCGAATCTGCATTTCGTTTTATTCTGTTTGTAAACATTTTTATTTTGGTGTGTGAATGTTCTTTGTTGCTTAGTTTGATGTGTTTCACCATGATATTGCAATAATTTGTTATGTTTTTAACTGTAACCTAAAAAGAAAACATAATTAAATTAGACACTAGCAAACTATATGGGACTATTGTTCTTGTGTACTAGTATCGTGTGGAGTCACATGTGTATGTAAGATACCTGTTAGTATTAAAATGTTGTTAAGAAAAATTGATAAATAGCCACACTGCGCCCCGTTAACTTTATCACGCTGTGCTTGTTCTTTACGAGAGTGTTTGTATAATGCAATTGTTAGTTATAAATATTTTTATACTGTACAGCTCACAGAAGAAAATAAACTATCTAACAAATTCAGTATCATTTTTTTTGCATGGAAAAAATGAAAACAGTTTAATTACAAATCTATTAGTTTTCTATCAAATAGTGCAGGGTGAGAATAACCATCGCTTTTCATGTCAATGTTACAATCGATGTTGTAAGGCGTAGCGAGGTTATAACAAAGTTAAGCACACTTACAAGATAAAATAATAATAATAATAATAATTTTTAATTGGTGCCAAGATACAATTATTAGTATTTACACAAGTCAAAAAAAGTATAAATGCAAGCTCTATATGCTGTACAAAGTAAATATCAAAAACTATACATAAAATATTATTTTATTTAAAAGAAATTTAAATGGAGACATTTATCAACATCATAGCACGGGCGTTTTAAAAGGTAGTGTTTTATTATCCGTTATGAGTTTAATAAGTCAACTGCAATTGAATTAAGTCCGTTTTTGGATTTCTTCGGCCTAAACTGATTACTCTGAATTTTCTGATTATTTCTGGTATTGCGTTGGTGGATGTCTTCCTGTGTGAAAAACTGATGTAAGTTCAATTTCAGCTATAAAAGACATTCTAATGCGAATAAACATGGTAAGGTTAAAATTTCTAATTTTCTGAATAGAGGTTTACAGTCCTTTCTATATTCAACGCCGGCAAGAAGTCGAATTGCTTTACGTTGCAAAATGAAAATTCTTTTACTTGATGGAGTATTTCCCCACACTAAAATTGCATAATTTATTAGCGTTTGAAGTTACGCATAATAGACAGTATTTAATATGTCCAATGATACTTGGTCGGGCAGTCTACGCAGAAGAAAGACTGCCTTTCAGAATTTCTTTGCAATAGTTGATGTATGGTTAATTTAAGATCGATATGCACCCCTAAAAATTTTAAACTCTCAGGGTTGATCATATTATTTAAGTTTCGTAGAGTAAGTATCATAGTATTTGTTTTACTTTCATTAAGATTTAGTTTATTGGCAATAAACCAATCAGTGGCTTTTATTATTATTTATGTTATAAAAATTAATATTATAAGTATTAAAATGTTGATAAGCAAAATTGATAAACAGCCAAACTGCGCCGCGTTAACTTTATCACGCTGTGCTTGTTCCTAACGAGTTTGTTTTGCATAATGAAATAGATGCCGTTGAAAAATTTAAGCCAAGGCTGAACATTTTTAGAAAGCTCAAAAAATTAATACATTTCATTTGATGTAAATATCCTTTTAATTGCGATAGATAAAACAAAATAGTTCATAGATAAGTCTTAGATAACTTTACGTAGAGTGTGGAAAACATATCAATAGCAATAGTTTATATGCTACTGAGATACAACGCAAACTTACCAGTATTTTGCAAATACAATTGGTTTTGACTATCAGGTAGCTTTTTGATTGTTATGTGTGATGTTATAAATTTGCTGGAACAAAAAAGCGGGGATTGTGGCCAATAAATTATTTATTAAGTAGCCTTTGGAAAACCTGAACTAATTTTTGTATTGTAAATATACCCTACTTTGCTCGTTTAACCGACTTGATATGTCATATAATAAAACGGAAAAATTAACTATGAAATGCGGTGGATTAATTTGACGATGTACAGGGTGGGCAACTAAGAATGGTCGCCGGCCATATCTCAGAAACCAATCATCGCACAAGTTTAGGAAAAAAAATACCTTGAGTAAAGTGACCCTGAAAAATTGCTGGAAAATATTTTCGAGTTTCTAAAATGGCCGCTAGGGGGCGTACCAGCTATGACCAAATAGAAAATTAAGTTTTTCTCCGTATTTTGCTCAATTAAGTGGTATTGAAAATATATGCATCGTAATTCAGGGACAATTTCGAATCTTATTAGTTTTACAATTTTTGTTCTATCTTTAAAAATAAAGTGGTGGGGGGATTCCAAAATATATGTTCTTTAAATGTCGTTTACTCCGATTAGCCTTAATGGAATTTAACAAACTTGGTCTCGTTACAAAGGGCGTTTCTTAATCTATCGAGTGCGCTTTACGCTGTTTTTATTTGATTATTACCGTCGCCGCTAGAGGGCGTTATCTGACATGTCAACAAATATCGCGCTTTTTCTAAAGAAATTTAAATGGAATGGTATGTTTATTTTTACACGGTAAAATAGAGAATTAAAAGCTTAAGATGTCAGTGAAAACCGCAACTCGATAACTTTTTTCTAACAGTAGATATTAGCAAACAAAGCTGAAATTATGAATTATTCTCAGATCTTGGCGACGGAATTTGCAAAGTAGCTGTTGAAAACAAGTAAGGTGTGAAAATGACACACTGAAGAAACAACATACCTATGTTAATATATTACATAATATAAAAATTAGTAATTAATAACAACAACAACAAATCTAACGGTAATAACAATAAACAATGTAACAAATCAAACGTTCAAAAAAGTAAACGCAAAAAACACATTACAACACATTAAAAAATTTATAATGTAATTAGTGGCGCTCTAGATGTTCAAAATGTCGTCCATCATTTTCGATGTAAGAATTCATTCTCTGACGAGTGGATTGAACGGAAGTCTCTACTTCTGCCATCGAAATACTTTGAATGGCATTTCTTATTCTTTCGATCATGTCGTCTCTTGTAGTGGGTCTGGTGGCAAAAACCAGATCTTTTATTCGCCCCCACAAATAAAAATGTAGGCAAGTCAGGTCTGGGGACCTGGCCGGCCAATGAAATAGACTTCTACGTCCTATCCACCTGTCAGGATATGTCTGGTCTAAAAAATCCCGAATGTTCAAAGAGAAATGCGCCGGGCACCCGTCATGTTGGAAAAACATATCACGACGAATTTCTAGAGCTACGTCTTCTAGAAGAAGTGGCAATTCGTTTCTTAAAAAATTTAGATAACATTCTCCATTTTCATTGAAAATAAAAGGCCCAATTATTTGCCCATCTAGAATTCCGCACCGCACATTTATAGACCAACGACCCTGATATTGGACACAAATTCAATTAGAAAAGTCAATACTACACAAAATAGCAACAATGACAAGTTGATATTTTTGGCACATTATGTTGTTTCTTCAGCGTGTCCTTTTCACAGCTTACTTGTGTTCAACAGCTACTTTGCAAATTCCGTCGCCAAGATCTGAGAATAATTCATAATTTCAACTTTGTTTGCTAATATCTACGGTTAGACAAAAGTTATCTAGTTGCGGTTTTCACTGAAATCTTAAGCTTTTAATTCTCTATTTTACCGTGTAAAAATAAACATACCATTCTATTTAAATTTCTTTAGAAAAAGCGCGATATTTGTTGACATGTCAGATAACGCCCTCTAGCGGCGACGGTAATAATCAAATGAAAACAGCGTAAAGCGCACTCGATAGACTAAGAAACGCCCTTTGTAACGAGACCAAGTTTGTTAAATTCCATTAAGGCTAATCGGAGTAAACGACATTTAAAAAAAATATATTTTGGCATCCCCCCACCACTTTATTTTTAAAGATAGAACAAAAATTGTAAAACTAATAAGATTCGAAATTGTCCCTGGATTACGATGCATATATTTTCAATACCACTTAATTGAGCAAAATACGGAGAAAAACCTAATTTTCTATTTGGTCATAGCTGGTACGCCCCCTAGCGGCCATTTTAGAAACTCGAAAATATTTTCCAGCAATTTTTCAGGGTCACTTTACTTAAGGTATTTTTTTTCCTAAACTTGTGCGATGATTGGTTTCTGAGATATGGCCGGCGGCCATTCTTAGTTGCCCACCCTGTACATGTTTAATTACAATGGCGTAGCTGCCTTCCATTGTCATTAAAAACGGCTTCTGTGTTTTATTATGAGTAAAAATAGCAGAAACATGTACCATGAGAGTTCTGATCTATAATTTTATTGCACACACACGTGCACGCACGTAAGCATGCAAGCAAGCAAACATGCGCATGCACATACTTCAAATGTCAGCAAAGGTAAAATATAAAAAAAAATATCTATGCCGTATTATACCGAGTGGGGCACTAGTGCGTGGGAGTTCGATAGCTCGTACACCGTAACAGATAAAAAAATCTTTCTAATGCAGATGTCAACTGTGGGTAAATGCGCATACATATAAATTATTTTCAAATATACAGGGTGTTACAAAAAAAGTGTGGCACGCTTAAGGTAATTTTTTTTAAATGGAAAGCCTTAAATATTTTTGCATATTTAACACTTCTCTTGGGATGTTTATTCATATCTAAGATATCGGCACCATCTAATGTCCGGTTTAGAAGCAATAATATTTTTTTCAAAAAAATTGATTTTTACATTACTCCCCTTAACAATTCACCACATCCGCGGCCGCAGCTTTAAAAACGAAATTAAGTAAAAACCTTATTATAGGAGGTTTTAGGGTGCTCTTGTTTAAATATCGTAGAGCCACCATGTACAGGGTGTTAAATGTTAATTTTCAAATTTTGAGAATTTCCAAGTTATTCTTCTCAACTTTTTCAAGTGAAAGTATGTTTTTTAACGATGTTATGCAGAATTAAATAAAGAACATTTTCTTTATGTACATCCTTATGGCTATTTGTAACCAATTTTGATTTATTGAGCAAAAAGTACAAAATTCAACAATATTTATTTAAAAAAAAATGTTGTTTTTTCAAATGAAACAAAAGAAAAAAATTACAGTAAGTGCTCCACATGTTGCCCATTTTGATTGACACACATTCCTATGCGCCTTTGAAATGAGGTTTCTACTTTCCTTAAAATTGCCGGTGTGATACTTCTAAAAGCATGCATTATCCAATCCTTCATATTTTGGATTGTTGTTGGTGTATATGTATAAACAATTTCTTTCACGTATCCCCATAAAAATACATTCATTTTTGTAAGATCGGCAGCTCTAGCAGGCTATTTAGTGGATCCATTCATTCCAATCCATTGATGTGGGTAGATATTATTTAGGTGGTCTCGTACTGCATTTAAATAACGTGGTGGAGCACCTACTTGCTCGGATCCTTTGAGGAAAATTTACCAATAATTGTGGCAGATAAAAAATGAAGATAAATAGCTCCAGTTACGATCAAAAAAATGTGGCCCTATTACACGTTCTCCAATAATTACCCCCCCCCCCCCTCCGCAAATGTTTATGGACCATCTGTGCTGGTTATCAAGTCTCAAGCCTCAAAAAGTGAGGATTTTCCGTAGCATAATAATGGAAATTGTGCCTGTTAACAAATTCATTTTTATGAAAAGTTGCCTCATCAGTGAACAAAACATTGTTGAGGAAAGTAGCATCTTCTTGCATTTTACCTCTGGTCCAATTACAGAACTGTAAACGCTTTAGAAAATCGTCATCACTTAATTTCTGGTGCATTTGAATGTGATATGCATGAGACTTATTTTTTTTTAAGATTCGACCAACAGAACGTCTACTAATTCCTACTAATGAGCTCACTTCTTTCTAACTAATATGGGGATGCTCAATCGTTGCCAGCACAACAGATAACTCATTTTCTTCGTTTACAACATTTTTAATTCGTTTACGTTTTTCATATTGTACATTGCCGGTCTCCACAAGTCTATCAAGCAGGTTTTGGAAGCTATCAACTTCAAGGAGCCTTCGTTCAGGATACCGTTGGTGGTAAATTCTATTGGCAAGCAAACAATTTCTTTCCGACTCGCCCAAAACAAAAATTATGTCTACAAGTTCTTCTTTATTAAAATTCATTTTGGAAAACTCAAATACTACAAATAAAAACTGATGGTCGATAACTGCGAGAAATGTACGTTTGACGTTTGTGCAAAACAATTGCTAGCGAACAGATGCTTTATTGTTTTGTCGAACACAATTTTTTTTTTTTTTTAAATAAATGTTGAATTTTGTACTTTTGGCTCAATAAATCAAAAGTGGGTACAAATAGCCATTAGAATGTACATACAAAAAAATGTTCGCTATTTAATTCTACATAACATTGTTAAAAAATATACAGGGTGTTCCATTTGAAAAAGTTGAGAAGATTAACTTTGAAGTTCTCAAAATTTGAAAATTAATTTTGAACACCCTGTCCATGGTGGCTCCACGATATTTAAACAAGAACACCCTACAACCTCCTACAATAAGGTCCTTCATTAATTTCGTCTTCAAAGCTGCGGCCGCGAAAGTGGTAAATTGTTAAGTTGAGTAATGTAAAAATCAATTTTTTTGAAAAAAATATTATTACTTCTAAACCGGACATTAAACGGCGCTAATAATTTAGATATAAATAAACATTCCAAAAGAAGTGTTAAATATGCAAAAATATTCAAAACGTTGTATTACAAAAAAATTACATTAAGCGTGCCACACTTTTTTGTAACATTCTGTATATATTTGAAAATAATTTCTATGTATGCGCACTTACCCACAGTTTACATCTGCATTAGAAAGTTTTTTTTATCTGTTACGGTGTACGAGCTATCGAACTCCCACGCACTATTGCTCCACCCGGTATTATACACTCAAAACTGTAAATTTATGAAAATCATCATTTCTTGTTAATTATCTGTTTTATTTTAGTTCGTCGTAAGAGATAACATTAGCGTTTAAATTGTTAACAATTATTGTCAAACCATAATTTTTGTAAATCTTTTTCTGAAAAATATTCAGTTTTTTTTATTGCTTTATATTCGTCATAACTACAAACATTGATACAACCGGTATAATATGATAGTATATTATTTTGTAAATGTCGGTATCATTGAATAACTCACCTTATAAAAATTATCTTTTTTTCCATTTGTTGGTAATTTTACAGTAAAAACCTTCCAATCAATTGGTCTCAGTTGTAAAATTCGTGAAATGGCGTTACCATGTAACTCTTCCACCTGTACTTCAATAGTACATTCATCATTTGCACTTTTTGATAGAGAAAAGGGTATCTCTAACACTGTATATGTGCCAACATTGAAGTATTGTGTTTCGTAACACTCATCACTAATAGATGTAAAAAATATATAGTCGTTGGTAGTCGCATCATCTTTGTTGTCCCATGAAGAACTTACATTCAGTATTTCAAATGGTGGTAGTTTTTTATATTCAGCTGGTAAATTCACTAACGTCCTGTCTTTGAAATATATCGGCCTACCATTGTTTATAAAACTATAATTTACAGGAAGAGAACACAACAGTATCACAGTTTTGAATAAAAAAAATAATGACTCCATTGCTACTACGAAGATCACTTCACATGATTGCACCTGTTACTGATTTCTGTAGTAACGAAACTGCAAGACCAACATTGTACTTTCTGAATTAAGCAATGAGAAGCGAATATCTTTCTGATAACTTTATCTATAAAACAATTCAGTATTATTGGGATAAGATTACAAAACCTTTTCTCATTAAATCAAAAATGTGGAATTCTTTACTCCTTTTATGATAATGATAGTAATTGAACAAAGCTATCGTAAATAATAATTAAATGCAATAAAAATGGGTTTAATAAATATAGCAATTTCGAGTCTAAGTTTTAACATTGAATAGGAGAATTTTTCTTCTTTGTTCTTTATAAAATCCAGGAAACTTAATCTTTACTTTTTGAACATAGTCTGGTTTGCTACGGTTAATCCGCAAATTGTAAGGTTTGTAGGTCAAGCAGATGTGATATAACATTTGATGATAACTATAAATGTAAAAAGATAAAAACATTAAAACTGTTCAATGTAAGAAGTAAAAACATAATGATACGGTACGTCTATCTTTTACTATTGTTTAAAGTGTAAGCTACTGCAAAATCATTAATTAAATTGAAAAAAATTATAATAATTTTTTAAGTAAAACTTTAATGAAATGTGTATGAGTGATTTATAAATAGATAGATTATCTAGTAAAAATCTATAGCAACGTCACAAAAAAATTAGATAAACGAATTTATCAGCTTACCTATCGAGAGAGTGACAAATTTCGGTTACTTAAAAATATTTTTGTAGCAAAAACCGAGAATATGGACTTTCAATTACAGAGAATTAAAAATTTCATACTTCATATTTCCTTTTGGAGTAATCTGTAAAAGAAGGACAGCTAGAATATTTATTCTATTTTTTGTTCGTTTTGTTTTTTCATTGCTATATTATTTTATTGCTTTTGTGAAATTGGTTTTAGTAATATTTGCTTTAGTAAATCTCAGCACTATCATTGCTGACAAAACAATGAATTAAGCTTAGAATTACGAAAACGAGGATCGTTTGAAATGTACGTGGCCTAACACAGTGATGGCGCTAATTCGGCAGAATTTGCATTACTGTTTTTCAGAACTAGTGTTGCACAAATCAAGATTTCTTGTCTAATGAGTAAAACAATTTCTTGCTAGCTTAATTCTTGTCTTGCTAGCAAGACGCTTGCTTATTTCTTGTTCTTGGTAGTTGGTGGATTCCCCGAGCTATCGAGTCTCGATAAAGCGGCGCCGGCTTCCTGTCGTGTGCGCGTTTGCACCGCGTAGTACTGACTAAGAAACTTTTATATTTTGTTAGCGCGTAGACTAACATACACACTATACTTGCATATGTTGTATTTGGTTTCACTGCATTAACAACTTAATTTTTGTATTTTGTCGGTCCGTTCCAATAGAAGCACATATTAAACAAATAGCAAAAACAAACGTTATTTTTTATTTTTTGAACCGTCAGTTTTGAACTTTCACATCTGCTTCGGTTTCCCCATAGTTTTATTGTACAGAAATGACAGCTAAAATAGAAGTTTTGCGAAAAAACTTGGTTTTGATATTAGTGATTTTTGCATTTTCTTAGAAACGCACTGCTTATTAAGAGTTACCTACACTGTGTCCATAAAGCAACCCCCCCCCCCCCAACTAACTTTTGAACGACTTGATATTTTTCTACAAAATTTCGTGTGCTGTAATGGGAAATTAAATACTATTTTTCAGACCATATTAAAATTTTGTATCATTCAAAATGGCGACTGGGCGCCATTTTGAATTTTTTTTAAATGGAAAGGGGGGTTGAGTGACACCTCATTGGAAAGGTCTTTTAGTTCTGCGTTTGATCCTAAAGTTTTAAAGAAAAATATTTAGCCATAACAAAATGACAATGTTTGAAGGTAAAGAAGTCTATTTAAAAAAACTAAGAATTAAAGCTTAAATTAATTAAATTCGAAATGTTTACCATTCACTTCTTGGCACATAAAAAGTTGGTTATGAAATTCCTGCCTTACATTTTCATAAGTTTCTGGAGTGATAATTCTACAAACTTCTGTAATGCGTTGCTCCCGTTCTTCAATTGTTTCTGGACGGGTTCTGTACACTTTCGATTTTAGATATTCCCATAGAAAAAAATCTAAGAAAGTTAAATCTGGGGAGTGAGCCGGCTATTCTACAGGCCCCCTCCTAACAATCGATCTGCCAAAAAAATGTCCATTGAGAAAGTCAGAACCAGGCCTATAATAATAATGAGGCGGCGCACCGTCTTGTTGGAACATAACGTTTTCAATATTATTTCAAGCCACCTGAGATATTTCTGGGAAAATTTAGTACTGCAAATGAAAAAGTGGACTACTGGATAAGAAAATCAAAACAACTTTGAACTGAGTGAGTCCATTTGTTTAAAATCCGCCATTTTGATATGGCTCAATATTTTACTCTAGGGTCAGACTCAAAATTAAAAGACCTTTCAAATGAGGTGTCACTCGACCCCCCTTTAAATTTAAATAAAAATTTCAAAATGGCGCCCAGCCGCCATTTTAGATGATACAAAATTTTAATATGGTCTAAAAAATAGTATTTAATTTCCCATTACAGCACACAAAATGTTGTAGAAAAATATAAAGTCGTTCAAAAGTTAGTTGGGGGGGGAGGGTTACTTTATGGACACAGTGTATATTAAATGTAGAACAATTTACAGGCTTTGAATTTATTGATGAGATTGGAACCTACCTACAAAATGTGCTTGTTAGATTTTTAATTGGCAGGGACTCTCCCATTGCCTAATCATGGGTGTATTATGAAAATAGCTCATTTATCGCTCATATTACATTGCAACAAAAATTATAAATTATTATTTTGCACTACAGTATCATTTTGTTTTCACACAACCCCAGTTCCAGGAGCGTTAAAATAGGCGTTTTGAAACTTTTATTTAATGTATTTACATAAAACAAGAAATCTTGTTTCTTGCAAACGTCGTGACAAGAAATCTTGTTCTTGCTCCAGCTAGTCTTGTCTTGTCTTGTTTCTTGCACACCTACTTCTTGTTCTTGTTCTTGTAGCAAGAACAAAAAAAGAACAAGAAAAAGCAAGACAAGAACAAGAAGTTCCTGAAACACTATTCATAACCATCCTTTCTTAGGTTAAATATGACAGTATAGAGCGATCTGTCAATTAGTTTGTGTTTGACAGTGCACCAAAGTGACCGTCTCGAGTGATTTCGTAAATAATGGAAAAAATTAAGTTGCGAGCAGTGATAAAGTACATTTATTTGAAAGACTTAACACCAACCGAAATCAAAGCAGAGTTAGTTTCGACATTTTTGAAGACCGCTTTTTCGTTCTCAATGGTTAAAAACTGAGTTGCCGAGTGTAAACGTGGTCGTGTGAGCACAAAGGACAAACCCCGAAGTGCACGCCCAAAAACGGTTACTAGTTACTATCCCGGATATGATTGAAAAAGTCCTCCGTATCGTATTGGATGACCGTCGAGTTAAAGTGCGCGAGATAGCAAACACAGTAAGCATCTCAAATGACAGTGTGTACAGAATTTTAACAGAAGAATTGGAAATAAAAAAATATGCTGCGCGTTGGGTGCCCCGTTTGCTCACACCGGAGCTTGCGATTTCTTGGCACGTTTTCGCCGCAATCCGAAGGACTTTTCGTGCCGTTTCATAACCTTCGATGAAACCTAGGTCCACCATTACACTCCCGAAACCAATGAACAGTCCAAACAATGGACACACAAAAGTTCTCCGCCACCGAAAAAGGCAAAAACGGTTTTGTCAGCAGGAAAGGTTATGGCACCTGTGTTTTGGGAGTCTCATGAAATTATCTTCGTTGACTACTTGGAAAAGGGAAACACAATAATTGGCAAGTATTGTGCCAATTTGTTGCAGCAATTGAGCAACAAAATCAAAGAGAAACGGCCTCATTCGGCGAAAAAAAAGTGCCATGGTCAAAATTCATGAATTGGGATTGGAATTAGTGCTTCATTCGCCCTGTTTGCCAGATTTGGCTCCCAGCGGTTTTTATCTATTTCCAAATCTGAAAAAAATGGCTTGTTGGCAAAAGATTTTTATTCAATTCCAAGGTAATCGCTGCTGCAAATAGCTATTTTGAGAACTTGGTTTATCGACCTACAAAGACGGCATTGCTGCTTTGGAGCATCGTTGGAATAAATGCGTTGAGCAAGCAGGAGACTATACTGAAAATACAATGATTTTTTGCCCAAAAAACTTGCGTTTTCTTTGTTAGGCCACGTACATTTCCAACGATCCTCGTAAGCCCTTTTCATTCGGAAGTTTAAGCTTGACTTCTTTGAAGTTCTTATTATTTTAATATTTTAGCTTGTTTCAACGTGTTTACACGTTATATAATGATATCTAATAACACTAAAATTTTTCCACTTTGTATTGATGAACTTAAATTACTGGAAGCATTCGAAGTTCACAAACATTAAAGAAAACTATACCTTTATTGAATGAGCATTTTAATCTATTAAATTCTTCATTGTTAAAATTATTGGAATAAGAAATCAAGTCTTCAGCAGGCATAGATAAGTAAGATCAAGTCATCAAGCTTTCATAGCAGCACCAACTCTTTACTTTTATTGTTTCCTTTGATAATAACGTATAAACACGTTAAAATACGTGTGAAGCTGAAATAAAAACCCGTTGAAGCTATTAATCAGTTTATTTATAATATGTTAGACTTTTTTGGTTAATGTTGCATAGGCGCTTATATTTATAAAACTACCAGCGTTATTCGTCTCCATCTAACATGCACAGATGAGCACAAACATCCATGTCAAACCAGGGATTCGAACCCGGACCCGGTTGGTTGCCAAGGGGATGCTCATCCATTTACTCACTATTACCTCACAAAGCATTTTTATACCTTTCAGTTGTATACAAGGGCCGGCGGGTGGTCTAGTGGTTAAAGTCCCAGGCTTTGAAACTAGACTCCCAATGGCAGTTGGTTCGAGTCCACTGCTCGTCGGTAATTTTTCTGAATAAGTTAAATCCGACGGGTCCATGGATGGTGTATGTAGGTGTGTATGTTGGGTTGCATGTCTTTTAGGGGTGGGGCATGTTAGACCGGTGAAGAGCACTTAGTGTGCTGAGCCCGGGTAAGGGGTGGGATGGGAATCATGGGGTCGTGCTCACGCACGGCTTCATGATTCTTTAGAAAAAAAAAGTTATATACAAGAGTAAATAATATACTAAACAAACAGTGGTTATTTGCAAACTTTTTATATAATTTTATGTGGTGTAATAATTTATGATACATTTTAAAATGTTTGCTTTTCTTAATAAATTTTCAATAAATACTGGTTTGTGACGTTATGACTAACTAGGTCAGAAATTACGTTTTTGTTTTAAAATGTGTCACACTCAATATTAGTGTTATAAAGATTATCATATCATTTAGTTAAAACGCACGTGATTACTCTAAGTAAGTTATTAATCGTTTTATATAACGTACGATAAGAAATGGGCGAAGCAGTAGTATCTGATCATTTTTATACTCAAACATTTATAAAGTGTGTGCGTGTGCGTGCAAATGCGCGTGTACGTGCACGTGAGCGAGCGTGTGTATGTGTGACGCGAAATCTTACGAACTACTGAACCGATTTTAATGAAATTTGATATACCTAGGTATAACTAAAATTTGTCGAGCCAAACAGTTTTGTTTACGATCCAGAACCGGAAACGGAAGATAAACATGATTTTTTGATAGTTTTTTTTTCGGAAAACGTTTATTTTAAATATATAAACGGAATCTGATAGACGACCTTAGTTCTAGCTTTAAAATGGCGACCGCAACAATTTGTAAAAGTTTGGGGTTTAACTCCTTATTACTAAAAAATAGGTTAACAGATCGGGTTCCAAAATGTTATCGTAATAGCCCTGTAGAATTGTTGTTTTCGCGCACAAAATTTATCGTCAAATTAACAGCTATGAAATGAAAAAAATTTCAAAAGTTTTTAAAGTTTTTAACTCTTTGCATATTTTTGATAACTCTATAAATTAAATTGTTATAACCATTTTTAATTCGAGGTTGTGAGCGCATTGCCTTTACGTAGTCAGCGAGCGCGCCGTACGTTACCAACTCCTTGAGTCTGGAGCGGGCGACTTGTACCGGCTGGAGATGACTAGTAGATGTAAATTTTAATTACTTCTTGACGCAAAAATATTTAAAACGTAAAAAGTATGGACAAGTACCACCGACCTGCTTCGCATATTTTTTTTCTATTGTTATTAGTAAATGACCAAATCAACTGGCCCTGAATTTATAATCAACCTGTATAGGGTGTCTTTAAACCTACTGCTATAAATTTATCAGCCGATTCATAACGCAAAAATAAGCCGAAAATGTTTATGCAACTTTTATCCTAAACCGTTTCATGAGGAAGTAATACTGTAAAATTTTGATTTGTTTATCGCGTTTAACCGTTTTTAAAATGCAATTGTTTTCCGTTTCTTTTCAAAGGCCTGTAGCTTTCCCATGGAACGGTTTAGTATAGATATTTTCGACTTATTTTTGCATCAGGAATTGGCTGGTGAATTTATGACAATAAGTTTAGAGTTTAGTATGATTGTTTGTTCATAATAAGACCGGTACCGCAAGAGGGATAATAATTATTTTATTTTTGACTTGAGTTTTAAATCAGAACAGATAATTTGTTCAATTTAGAATCAATTAGTACAATTAAGTGTAAAATCTATGAAACGCGATAACAAATCAAGTTAATTTTGATTTATATCTATGTTGCTACCAATTAAAACCTTTGAACCATAAATGGAATTTTGCGGAATACACAGAATTCAGTTAATAACTAGAACTGCAATTTTAGAATGCGATTGTAATGTGAACAGCGGAGGGGAAGAGCTCTTTCTCTGCCACTCAAAAATTCATTCAAGAAAACTCACAAGTGCAGAAGTTCTAAACTACATTAATGGATGTCAATAAAATCACACTATCACACAAAATATAAACGATAACTATCACTATTACAAAACATTTGATTAAATTCTCACCTAAAATAAATGTTACGGTTAAAGAATTGTTCTACCTACAGATTTCGATATAGTTTTGCTAGATACACGACTGCTGTACAAAAACTGATGCAAGGCGCCATTTTGTAGATGGTCAAAGTCGGTTTTGTGGCATTTTACAAATTCAAAGATTGTTTTGTATTTCAATTATATGTATCTAAACAATTAATTTAAACATTTGAATGTAATTTGTAGGTAACAAAACATAATGTTAGCGGCATGCCGCAAGCGATTTATGTTTATTTAACGACCAAACGTATTTTTAAAAACTATTTATTTTAAAAATTACAAAAATGTCGGAGTTCAATCCGGCAGCCTACTTAATGCAAAGCTAAAATAGAACTAACTCTGAAAGCAGAAGATTTCACACAGGAAAGAAATTATCAAAAGAAATACAATACTCTTTATCTGTGCTTCTTCATAGAATTGTTATCACATAACTAGCGTGTTGTGCGGTGGCTTGTAACAATCGTCGGAAAAAAAGGGAGACGGTATGCAGTTTTTAAGTATCAATATTACGCAATGATAGCATATTTTATGTTAAATATGTAATATTACTATTACTGCTGTTGATATATGCAATTTATTTATTTTACTTCTTAACAGAGATTTTCCTTGTCAAACATAGAACGTTTAAACAAATACATAGACGCATATTTTAATTTTATATTTTGACCTTCTACAAAATGGGCGCCCGTCTTTATTATTTGAGTGTTTAGAAGCTGGAGTAGTGTATCTAGTAAGCCTGTTTAAAAATCTTTGATGGTACTAGTTACTGAATAAGATTTAATAAACCGTTCCCTGTATTTACTTTTAAAGTACATACGCTTGTGTAATGGGAGGTAGTGGGGCCTTTGGCCTTTAGACCGCTACGCAAGCGAGAGCCTACCCAGAGTGAAAGTCCTCGACACCTTCGGGTATAAGAGGTGAAAGATAATGAAGAAGAAGAAGAAGTACATACGAGAATGGCTTGAAAAGTTTGTGGGATGACGGATAGATGGCGCTGTTTTAGACAGGTTTTTGTAACGCGCTAGCAAGTTCACTCCTTCAGACCGTCAACGGTCAAATTTCAGATCGCTGGGTTCATTACTTTCGTTTTGACAGCTGTGTAATTAAAAGCGTGTTCGAGTTTTTAACAAGATAGATAGTCTTAAAATTCGTGCTGTCATTAAGTAGTTCTTCCTGAAAGGCTTATCAGCAACCGAAATTCATAATGAGATGGACGGTCTGAAGGATTCGGTTTCTTCATTTTCCACTGTTGATAAATGGGTTTGGGAGTTCAAATGTTTTCGTACAAGTGTTAAAGATGCACCTCGTAGTGGACGCCCAAAATTTGCCACTACACCGAAAATTGATGGTGGCGACTACTCGTTGTTGATCAAAAATTGTGCGGATGCAAATTACTCGTGAGTGTTTGGAGCGTTTTTGAAACAACAAAGTATATTTTATTCTCGAATTTATTACCACAGATGAAACTTAGGTCCATCATTAAACGCCGAAAACAAACCAACAATATAAACAGTGGCGGTACAGTGCTTCTCCTACTCCAAAGAAGGCAAAGGCTGTTGCATCTGCAGGAAAGGTAATGGTTTCCATTTTTTGGGATGCAAAAGGGATTCTTCTGATTGATTACCTTCCAAAAAGCCAAACCATCGCAGGTGTATACTACGCGAGTCTGGGCAAATTAAAGCAAAAAGTTAATAGAAAGCGTCCTGGTTTAGCCAAGAAAAAAATCATTCTTCACCAGGACAATGCACGGTTCCACACGAGTGTTATTGCTATGACAAAGATTCACGATTTAGGCGTCGATTTGCTGTCACACCCGCCCTATTCGCCAGACTCAGAACCGTCTGAAAAAATACCTAGCAGGCTAGAAATTTTCAATAGACGACGATGGTAAAGCTACCCTAGATGCCTATTTTGAAGAACTTGGCAGTTCTGAATTTCATCAAGACATAGAGACTTTGGATAACTGCTGGTCTAAATGTATCGAGGTGGCAGGGGATTATGTTGAAAAATAAACGTAATTTCAAACCGCAAAGTTCTGGTTTTCATTTTCATTCCATGGACTTTTTAGCCCATCCTCCTATTATACCTTAAGTATTTATACAAGGTGGTCCAACATTTATTACGTCCCAAGACATAGAAAAAACATGTTTTTTGGTAACGGTTGGCCTACATCCCGACAGACTTGAAACACATTTTTAACCAATGCTGTAAGCGCTGTGACGCGATCCTCATTTGTTTAGCAACAACTTAGCAATTTTTAGCGCTTATTTGATAGAGAATTGTTTTCTCTCTTTAATGGTATAAAACTTGTATACTCTCACACAATAAAATTTTCGAGAAAAGGGTAAAAAACTGACAGATTAGCAGGTGTTGGATTAAACAACAGTCTATCACCATGGCAGCAGTGTGCTTTGAATTTATTTGTTATCTCTTATCAATTAAAACAATTGAAAAAAAAAATGCGATTGTGCTAGGCTTTTGTTTAATTCAGGACCTGCTAATATGAGAAAGTTTTTTCGCATTTTTCTCTAAACTTTGTTATGTAAGGATATAAAATTGCATACGCTTGAAAGGAGAAAAACAACCGCTAACCAATGAATGCAAAAAACAGGTACAGTGCTGTTTAAAAAAATAGCGATCGCGTCACAGCGCTTACGGAATTATTTAAAAAAAGAATTTGAAGTAGGCAGAAAGGTAAATAAACATGCAATAAAAAACTTTCATATAAAGTATTGTTTTGTAAAACCAATATTTACGCCATCGGAATTATTACTCCATTCCTTTGTAGAACCGTGTGTAGTAAAATTGTACTGATAGTTTTTTGACAGCAGTAGCATTTTGTTCTTTTAATTGTTTTTGATTGTTAAGGAATTTCAAAACACACCTCTGCGATTGTGGTAAACTTTTGTTGGAATTTAAGGCCTGCTGGGATGAAGAAGTTTTTCGTATATTTTTGGAACATTTTATAATGTGAGGGTATAAAAGTTTTATACCTTTAAAAATATACAGGGTGAATAAAAAGTAAGGAACATCGATGGTACAGCCTTAAATAATAACTTTACGAAAAAAAGTTTCTAACAAAAGTTTCCTATCAAGTTTTTTGCCACAATTTGGAGTTTTTCATTTTTCTTTTCAATTGTCATATGTTTTAGCTATGACGTCATCGACATTTTATTAAATGGCAACCTATACTTTTTATGGCATGACCAGTTAGTGCTTTTTATTCTCTGTACAGCCATGTAAAAATATCATACAGTTGCATAATAAAAATTTCAAGAAAAATCACGATAAACATTTTTTTTGTCACTGGCAACATTTTTCATTAGGTACACTTATTGCAAGATAAACAAACGACAATAGCAGGTCCACAAATTAGTCAACTTGTTTCAAATCATATTTACCATCAATTTAAGAAAGCAAATGTTTAAACTGTTCGCCATTCACTGCCTGACAGTGGGCAATACGATAAGAAAATCCTCGAACTGCATTATGAACTGTAGCAGGTGATATTGCTCGTATATGCTCGCGGATACGAATTTTTAGATTTTCCAAATTGTCTGGTCTGTTTGTATACACTGTACTTTTAAGATGGCCCTATAAAAAGAAGTCAAACGGGTTTAGATCCGGAGATCGCGCTGGCCACTCAATATGTCCTCTTCTTCCTATCCACCTATTTGTAAAAATTCCATCTAAATATTGACGAACATGAATGCCATAATGAGGTGGAGCACCATCTTGTTGCAACCAAATTCTATCGTTCGGCGTGTCCGGATTTTCTGCATTTGGAAATAAAACAGCTAACGCAGGAACAAGTCCCAACCTCAAAAAATCCAAATACCGATCAGCATTTAATGTGCCATCAAAGAAAAAAGGACCAAGAATTCTGTCTCCTATAATTCTTGCCCACACGTTTACTTTTTGTGGATACTGTGTGTGTAATTCTTGCATCCAATGTGTGTTATGTCGCGACCAATAACGGGAATTGTGCCGATTTACAGCTCTATTTAAAGAAAATGTGGCTTCGTCGGAGAAGATAATAGAATTCACAAACTGTGGGTCGTTATTGCACCTATCCATCATTTCTTCACAAAACTGAATTCTCCTATCAAAATTATCTTCTGATAATTCTTGAACAAGTTTAACCTTATCAGGATGAAATTTTTCTGTATGTAAAATATTCAGTGCAGTTCCTTGACTAACATTATTATCCAGGGCTAATTGTCGAGTTGAAGTATGAGGATTTTCGGAAACTGTAAGCACAATGTCCAACATTTTATCGTCTGTTGCTAATTTTGGACGGCCAATTTTATCCAAATCTTTGACGTGGGCCGTTTCTCTAAATTATCTATTAATTTTGATTACAGTGGACCGCGTAACATGTTCACGATTTGGATGTACAGTATGAAATAAAGCGCACACATCGTCGTGAGTTCTCTTGTTATCACCGTACCCGATCATCATCAAAATTTCGATACGTTCAGTTTCTGTTAAACGTACCATGATTAGAAATTCGTATTTAACACAGGACACAGACTAAATTTTAATCACTTATTAATGCTAACTGGCACCGAATTGATATTACAGATTTGCATTTGTTCAATTTTAAATATTTTCAATCAATTGCCTACTATTGTCGTTTGTTTATCTTGCAATAAGTGTACCTGATGAAAAATGTTGCCAGTGACAAAAATAAATGTTTATCGTGATTTTTCTTGAAGGTTTTATTATGCAACTGTATGATATTTTTACATGGCTGTATAGAGAATAAAAAGCACTAACTGGTCATGCCATAAAAAGTATAAGTTGCTATTAAAAAAATGTCGATGACGTCATAGCTAAAACATATGACAATTGAAAAAAAAATGAAAAACACCAAATTGTGGCAAAAAACTTGACAAGAAACTTTTGTTAGAAACTTTTTTTCGTAAAGTCATTATTTAAGGCTGTAGCATCGATGTTCCTTACTTTTTATTCACCCTGTATAAAAATTCTCTATCAACCAAGCGCAAAAAATTGCTAAATTGCTATTTAAAAAAAATTACACAATTACAGCATTTGTTAATAAAAATTTTAAGCATTCCGAAAGGTTACCAAAAAACTTTTATTAACATTTCTTTTCTCTACCTTGACCCACTTCGGAATTACACGGGAGCGTAATACGTGTTAGTTCACCCTGTATATTTAAGTACCAATCCAGGTATGGCAACACCTTGCCAACCTGGTTATCTAATCAATAAACAAAAACTAGTTGCAGCCACGGTTAATTTTAGCAGTACATATATTTGCATTGCAATTAATATGAATTTTACCACATTAAGTTTGTCTCAATAATAATTACCTTATCTATACAGTTTTCTCCATGAAACATTTGCACTCTGATGTTGTTAGACATTAAAAACTACTAAAAAAATATATAATTTGGCATCTAGACGATTCCTGATAAAACGAATAGAAACAACTTGCCAAATCACTGTTTACATCAAAACTGTTTAGATTTTATGGCGTCTATTCGCCCCAAACTGCCCATTATCTCGATAACCGAAACCGTTTATCTGGATGCATAAATTTAGTGAAACATTATTGGTTGCTTATCTCAAAGTCAATGTTATTGGATTGCTTATCTTGACATCATTATTGTTTTTAGAAATTTGATTATTACCTAACCGATTATAACTCATGTTTGGTAGTATTGCTTACATAAATATTTAAGAATCAACATTTTTGTGAGCCAAAACTGTGTTTTTCATCAAGAGTGCTACAACTCGCATAAAATGGCGTGTGTGTTTACGCTAGAAGATTCATTTAAAATTAATTGAACTAATAAAAAAAATAAAGAAATGCATTGGCTATAAATTGCATTCTAAAGTGTAAAGTAGCCACATATACTATTAAACTGTAAATTATAGCTATGATTGCTAATTGAACCTGGAAATTAATTTTAATTATTAAAAAAAGCTGAAGTGTATACTTCGAATGGATTTTCTCATACTAGATGTTAATATTACAATTTATTTTCGGCTTTTGAGAACTACACCCAGCATAATCAGGTAAGGACCGACCTGTAGCTTGTCTGCCTTTACGAGCATTTACTCTAGAAGTATGAGCAATCTTTGTTCGTAGGCCCTGCCTGCCTAAACAGGGCCGTGTGCTTAGATTACTTAAACCTTGGGGCGGACAAAGATTTGATCTTAATGTATTTTATTTGCCAGGTCAATAATACTTAATCGGCTTATGCCTGTTAGGTGTTTGTGAACCCATACAAACTAACGTTTCGCAAGACATTGCAGCTTGCATCCTCAGAGTGAATAAAACACGCAAAGTTCTGGTTGGCTGTCACCGTTGGGCAAGGACGGATCCGGTGGAGCGTGATCGTGAGATCGATGATGCTTAGGAGTCCTCAGAGGATAAACTACCGGAGTCCAAGCTTTACTAAGTCTAAAACCATCCTCCCTGTTTATGTTGTCAGGTTGTTTCTCAATTTCAATTGGTTCACGTATGATACGAGGAAAGTAATGAGGTATTCTGGCGAGTACCCGAGCATTGTCAAAGTCCATTTTATGCCCAGTTAAACCAGTATGTTCAGCCACCGCAGATTTTGTGATGCGTCTGTGTTTGCAATCACCTTTGTGCTATCGCAATCTTAACTTAGTAGAACGACCAGTTTGTCCGATGTAGTTTGAACCACAAGAGCAAGGATGTTGAAGATCCTGGCTGATTTTAAATTTGATATTTGATCCTTTGCGGATCTGAAACCGTTTCCCAAAGTTTCATTAGTCCTAAAGACTGTTTTTATGCTGTACCTTCTAAGAACATGCCCAATCTTACCAGTAATGCCTTTACTATAAGGTAGAAAAGCTAAGCCTTCCGGAGGTGTCAGTTCCTTCCTGCGGACTGCTCTATAAATTGCTGTGGCTGTGTAACCGTTTTGTTGTAACGGCTTCGAGAGATAAGTTTTCTCTTGTTATAGGTGTTCTGCTCCTAAGATTCGGACTGCTCTGGTTGTTAGAGTTTTTAGCACAGTTGCTTTCTGCATCGGTTGGTGATGCGATTTTGCATTTAAATACCTTTCTGTATGTGTTTTCTTTCTGTAAACTACGTGCCCTAATCTACCATTTGGTTTACGTGTAACATGTACGTCTAAGAATGGAACACTGCCATTTTTGTCTACTTCCATTGTGAATTAAATATTATTATGAATTGAGTTTAGGTGTACTAGAAATTGTTCTAGTGTTACTTGTTCGTGAGACCAAATGACAAAAGTATCGTCTACATATCTGAACCAGGATTTCGGTTTAAGATCAGCTGCTGCCAAAGCTTTGGTTTCAAAGTCTTCTATGTATATTAGCAATAACAGGTGTTAGCGGTGAACGCATAGCGGCTCCTTCAACCTGTTCATACAAGTTGCCATTCCAACTAAAAAAGGTGTTTTTCAAACATATTTCGACCAATTGGTTTGGATCTGTAGGTAGTTTATCTCTTAGCATCTCTAACACACTATCTACCGGTACTTTTGTGAAAATGAAGAGAACTTCGAAACTGACTAGGATGTCTCCTTCACACAGCCATTTAAATACTTCCGCTTCCCGGATTTGAATTCAATGTTCTATTCACTCTGAAGATGCAAGCTGTAATGTCTTGCAACACGTTAGTTAGTATCGGTTCACAAACAGCTAACAGGCATAGGCCGATTAAGTATTATTGTCTTGGCAAACAAAATACATTAAGATTCAATCCTTGTCCCCCTCAGGGTTTAAATAATCTAAGCACACGGCCCTGTTTAGGCAGGCAGGGCCTACGACCAAATATTGCTCAGACTTCTAGAGCAAATGCTTGTAAAAGCAGACACGCTACAGGTCGGTCCTTACCTGATTACGCTGGGTGTAGTTCCCAAATAACGACGCGGTCTAAGCCAAAAGTAAATTGTAATATTGACAAATTCATATATTTCTGGTGGTTATTATCCATAATAAAATTTTCTGCGTAGAGACGTTTGTTATGTAGAAACTTTTGAACGAATACTTTTATTAAAATGACATTTTCGTAGAATTTGAATAAGAAACAAAAAAAATACAAAAAGATGTAGCATTTCACAACAGAATACGTAACGAGGGAATATGCATACTGTTTAAAACAAAATTATTTTGTACATCCAATTATTATTTTGAATAAAAATATAAACGTAAACTAAAAAACTGTTCTAAAAACGCATTTAAAATGCTGCCATTCACGAATTTTTCTTTTAGTTGTAGGCAGTGGACGGCAATCGTTTGTTGTAGCATTCTGGCGCTGTTCTGTGTGTTGCATATTCGTGCCTACTACTAAGGGTTTAATTTTGTGTCTAACTGTGGAACTCTAACTGGCTAAGCGGCGTCCTTATTAAAATGTTTCGTTTTAAATCAACGAGCAGTAAGTTCCTTTACACTCATTCTCATAAACGTCAAGAACGTCGAATGTTCTCAGCTGTTCAAAGAGTGCCTAAAACCGCTCACAACAATATTTACAATCGTCACGAAAGAAGAAACAAAAATTTAAAAAATAGCAAATTAATTAGTAATTGTATTTAAATTGCATTTAATTAATAAGCAAAGTTTTGGAAAACCCTGCCTGTTAATTTCATTGGTTAACAGTTCATAAACTGGTTTAAAGGTTTGGTATTTATTTATAAAGCCAACTGTAAAATATTTCTTTAGTTGGCGGTCACCTGTTTCATGAATAACTAGTTTGCAGTGTCTGGTTTTTTTATAAATATTTTTTTTTATAAGTATTTTTATAAATAAGAATGAAGCGTTGATGTTTTAAAGTTTTCGTGTTTATTACGACTTATCTGCAAGTGATAAATTAAAAGTAATTAAAAGTTAAAAAAATGACAATTAATAAACACATAATAAGCTAAAAAAAGCGTTGTTCCCTAACAAACTCAAGATCATCAACTGTACAGGATATTTGATTTTAACCGGGCAAATTTTTAAAAAGGTAATAAAACGCAATTTAATTACTTTTTATTAAAAAATAGTTAAAGTAGACTAATGGAAAGTAAAACTAAATATACAGGATGTATCAAATTGCGTGTTAACTATGGGGATCTCGCTTATTTGAAGAGATACGACGATGGTTAAATTAGAGAAAAGTTGTAGAATTTTATTCCCATTAATAATTTAAAAAAATACTAGACCTAGCTTGCTTAGTTTCTGAAAGAACTGGAATAAACTGAAACTTTTGATTTTTTGTTTTCGGATATAACTCATTTATCATTTATGTTACATATTTCTAGTTAACGCATTATTAGAACACTTTTTAATGCTAATTCTAATTTTTTTTATCAAATTTGGTATAACTGCTACCATTGCTCATTTTCAACTGTCAACTTTTTTTTCTTATCAGACTATAAGAATTTTTTAAATTTTTTCATATTTAAATAGAGTTTTTAATTCTGATTTCAACGATGTGTCACACTTTGCATTTTGTTTAAGTTTTGAACATTTTATATCAGAAAATAAAAATTTCATATGGGTGCCATGGAAAGACCACGTCATTTAATTTATTTTGGGGCCATGAACTGATGGAAGTAAAATAAAACACTACTTTAATTTACTTTTACCTTTAGATACATTAGGTACGCGAAAATTTCAGCAAAACTTTGTTTTGAGCGTAGGTAGCAGGTTATCTTATTTTTTATAAAAGCAAAATAATGACAAATTTTCTAACATACACAATTTAGTGAAAATTCCACTTGCCGTTTTTATGTTGGCAACTGACATAGCAAATTTGAATAACAGGTAATTTGGTAGCAATGACTCTTGACCATGGAAATACATGTATGGGTTTATCAATGATTCTTAATAAAACAGTAGATTTAAAACCTATAAATACATTTTGCCTTATTTGAAACGGTCGCGGTAGTCGAATTTTCAATAAGAAAAGTTTAGACGTAAGTACTCATCCTGTAACATATGAGGTAACTACTTTTCAAGAAAAATTACTGAAGACACGGAATATAAAAGGATCTAAGTAACAAAATTACAATTTTGAATATACTGCATATGTTTTGCAACTTGTTTAAGTTAAATACTAGTCCAGGCAATGGGTAGGTTCTGACTTACAAAAGGTCAAGGAGAGTTCTAATTTGGTAGATTTGTACAGTTTGGTGTCCTAATTAATATTCCGAGTTTGCGACCTTGAGCGACCGCCGCTCGCGCCGCCATTTTGGAAAAATGGTACCGAAAACCAGTTTTTCGAGAATATTTTCTTTCCAGCGCAAGCTAGGTTAAAAATAGCTATTACAAAAATTATAGAGCATAAAATTTCCTGCAACTTTTGTAGGAAACATTTTTCAATCAGATGAATAGTTCACGAGTTACAGCGGAGTCAAGCTCAGCAAATTTCTACAATTCGCAAAATCGCTACATTTTTTCTCTAAATTTCAGTAAATATCGATTACTTAATATGTACCACCGTTTTTTACTCATTTAAGTACCACCATGAGGTAGAGTGAGAGGCGCGTTTTTTTCATGTGGTATCCCCAGTAGGCCTAATCCACGATTCGTTATTTACTGATGTCTTTTCTTCCGTTTCGATGCCCTAGATGGTCCAGGCTCACTGATATCAATATCTTCTTGCAAATTTATTTCCTCCTCTTCCAAGTTTTCATCTTCGTTGTCTTCTTCGACCTCGTGTGCTAATAATTTCGCAACGGTCAGGTCTTCATTCTCGTCGTCGTCGTCTTCTTCTTCTTCTTCTTCTCCAGAGCCCGCAAAAATCTCTGCGCTGTTTTCACACGCGTCTCCATGGCAGCATGTGCAGATAACAGAACACCTCAAGCCTGTTTTCCTACACCCACAGGCTCGACCGCACCCCTTCTTGCACTTGCACGAAATGAATTTCAGGAGTGCTTCGGGTGCCGGATCTTTTGTTGTTTTCACTGGAGTAAACCCAATCTTGCTTCTTTCCCAACCCCATTGCTCTCTCGTGTATATCATACCAAGCCTGAACTTGGTGGTAGGTCCGAAGGGAATGTTGCCGTGCAGCTTCTCTTGTAGGGGGTAATGTAGCAAGATTGAATTTACTCTTCGTCACGGATCTTGCGAAATTTTGATAACGTAGGGAGCCCAAAGTAATGGTGTTTTTTTTTGGAAACGCCGTAAAGAGCGATAAAAAAGCTTTCCCCCGCAGCAGCAATGACTTCGGGATCTGCGTTTCGCTCTTTGAAAGCTTGTATAGTTCGGCTTAAATATTCGTTTTTTTCAAGTGTTTTTATAAACTTAATTTTTCCTACGTTGAAAACAGCAGAAGTAGTGTCACAACCGCTGAACGTATGCAGGAACAATATGTTGTCCGCCACTATTTCTCCATACTGTAGACTTCGAGGAGAGTAAATTTTTTCAACAATTTTTCCTCTGCCTGGTTTGCAAAAGTAAACGTTTGGATGAGATCTCGCCAGTGCTGTTAGCAGGACGAGAAGATCTATCTGTAAATACCGTCAATTTGTTGCACGGAAATGAGTAAAAAACAAGTAATCGATATTTACTGAAATTTCGAGAAAACATGTAGCGATTTTGCGAATTGTAGAAATTTGCTGAGCTTGACTCCGCTGTAACTCGTGAACTATTCATTTGATTGAAAAATGTTTCCTACAAAAGTTGCAGTAAATTTCATGCTCTATAATTTTTGTAATAGCTATTTTTAACCTAGGATATTAATTAGGACACCAAACTGTACAAATCTACCAAATTAGAACTTTCCTTGACCTTTTGTAGCGAAAGCCCCCTTTTATGTCTTCATTGCCTGGACTATACAGGGTGGTATTATATTTTTATTTTTTTATTATTATTTCCATCTGTAACGCTATATGTTATATTAATGAAATTGTTAGGAGTTTGTAAACTTTTAAGTTTAAATGTTTTAGATTAGAAATTTCAGAATTTTTTTTAGTTAGTTTTTAATTTGAAAAATTTCATAGTTATGGAGGTTGTCATACTAGCATCTTTGGCAATTGAAAACCATTTAGTGGAACTTCTTCCCCTTTCCCCCTGACGGGGAAGGTCAGCCTCCTGCCCGCCATACGTGCAAAGAGGGCTCACAGAACCCGCACTAGTTGCGGGTATTAAACAGGCCATGGACCTATAACAAGAGGAAGAAGAAGAACAAATTTTAAATTTTTAAAATTCGAATTTGTTGAAAAATTTTTAAAATTGAAACTTTTTAAACTTTCAAGAAAATTTGTAAAATTTAAATAAAGAACTTCAAAATATTGCCAATTTTGAATCAGAAACATTTTCGATATTATAAACACAGGGTAATTAAAATTCGACCCTCACCATTGGGATCTCGCTTATTAGAAGAGATAGAGATTGGGTTAAATTGGGGCAATGTTGCGAAATTTTACGCTGATTAACAATCTCAAAAGAAAATTGACCTAGCTGCTTTTGTTTCGCAGATTTGTATGAAAAAACAAATTTATTTTTGTTTTTTGCCGCCATCTTCTTCATTGATAAAAATTTTGAAAATCTACAGCAACCGTTTTTTCTGCATATTGTTATCTAATCAGATTTGATATACCTCGTTTCGTTTTTCTAAAACCGTCATCAACTATTAAAACAGAATACCAATAAACGCTTTCATTGCGACAAAAACGCAAGCAATTGTTGTAGTTTGAAAAGCTCAAAGGCTTTAGTAAAACTATATTCCTGTAATGTTGCCGAGGATTAATAAATAAGCCGAATTCGCTTAAATTTCGGGCCAATTCTAAAAATATTGTTCTATTTAGTTGACGTTTTTCTGAATACAATTCCAAATAACTTGCTGACTACTAACGTATTTCTATGAGTAATGTGAAATATGTGAATCGCGTTTCTATTTTGTTTTATAGTTATACCATCTTTTGTTTTAAAGCTACTGCTGCTTCATTCGTAATAATCATTTTCTAATTTGCATATTATTGTATGAAAATGAAGTGTGAATGTTAAAATTTATACATTTTTGAAATAAGAATAATGAATGCTACAAAATGGTGCCAAAACAAAAATTTACAGCTATTTTAAAAAAATTATGATGGTTCCAGAAAAACGAAACGTGGAATATCAAATTGCAAGTGCTCAACTAATTTTTAAAATGAATTCAACCATTTGCAAGTACCTAGTATGTTTCGACGAAAAAAAAAGTAGACATAAACATTTTATACAATGTAGTGCCTTTTTGTTACAGTTAAACTATGGATCTGAGCCTAAAATTACTATATCTATCTTCTATTTTTTGCTTGGTTCGTGCTACAACAAGATGCAAGTACAGATTTTGGAAAAAAATTCTATGTAATGGTGACTGCGATTCCAGCAACCAATTCAATCAAGAAATTGCGTACTACACCAAAACCAGCAACGCGACCATCTCTAGCATCGTAGAGTTAAACTTGCAAGGTGTCAGTTCCGGCTGTTTTCAACCACTTCTGAAAGATTTTAGTTCTCTAAAAACATTTAAAATCGCGTATAAAAGTGACTTCGATTTACCATCAGAATTTTTCAGAAACTTAACCAAACTTAACAAACTACAAATTGAGGTAGCTAGATTACCCTCTGTTGGCAAAATACGATATGCCGATTCTAAAGCTTTTTCCGGACTCTCCAAACTGAAACATTTGATCCTGTCCAGGAGCAAAATCGAGTTGTTACCGCCAGGTTTGTTTGACGATCTCAGTTCGCTCGAAACTCTGGATTTGCAGGAAAATAAACTAAAGGAAATTAAAACGGGCACTTTTAAACACTCCCCAAGCTTAAGCAGCTTAGCTTTAGGTCAAAATTCCATCTTAAATTTGGATAAAGACGCTTTTCAGGGGTTAGAAAGTTTGACATCGCTAAGTATCGAAGATAACTACATCGAAAAGCTACCAGAAGAGATTTTTAGAGATTTAATCTCACTTACGGTTTTAAAAATCAACAACAATAATATTGGAAGTTTAACTCAAACTTTGTTCAAAAATTTGCCACTTTTGTACATTTTAGACGCGTCTGATAATAAAATCGCTGAAATTTCAAACGATTTGTTTGCTAATCTTTCGAAAATCGATTTGTTGAACCTAAAAGGCAATGCCATATCCAGAATAGAACCCGACGCTTTTAAAGGTTTGGCCAAACTGAAGTCCTTGTACTTAGAATACAACTCCATAACGAGTTTACCAAACGGTTTATTTGCAAACAACCAGGAGCTAGTCGTAGTTCATTTGGAAAATAATAAATTAGATTTTTTAAACAGGACGACTTTACAAGGATTAGCAAATTTAAAGTGGTTGTATGCTCAACAGAACAACATAAAAGATTTAGTTCAAGATACTTCTCTATTAACATTCTTTAATGAGACCGCAATTTTGTTGCCTTCGTTTAACCTTGATTTAAGCTTCAATCGAATCGATGTCATTCATAACGACAGCTTTGTAGGGATGGAAAAATTAAGCAAATTGCGTATAGCGAAGAACCAAATTAAAATTATTCACCTACATGCTTTTAGAGGGTTAACCGAATTAGAAACTTTAGATCTTAGTAATAATCAAATTGATATTATACAAACTGACACTTTTGGGGATTTATCTAATTTGAAAAAATTAAATTTAGAAAATAGCAATATCAATGATATTCAAATTGATGGTTTTAGAGGTTTGTCGAGTTTGACACTCCTCTTGTTAGGTTATAACCATATCAAAGTCATAAAAAATGACATGTTCCAAGGAATGCCGATGTTAAACGAGTTGCATGTACATGACAACGAAATCAGCACAATTGAACCTGATGCCTTCAGAGGTTTGAAAGAATTGATTGAATTATCGTTAAATAAAAATCCCATTGGCACCGTTCAAGCTGACGCTTTTAAAGATGTGCCCAAAATGAAACAATTGTATTTTATTGACAGCAAAATCACCAGCATTCATACTGATGCTTTCAAAGGACTGACGAATTTGGAAAACCTCGCTTTGTTTTATAATCAAATTGAGATTATCCAAAAGGATCTTTTTAAAGATCTAACCAAACTGACCTATTTAAGTTTGGAGGGGAACCAAATTAAATGCATCGAAGTCGATGGTTTTCGAGGGTTATCAGAAATTTTTTCATTGGACTTGTATGACAATCGGATTGAAAATATTCAAACCGATAACTTTAGGGGATTGAGCTCCCTTGGGTGGTTATCTTTGAACGACAACAACATCACTTGCATTGAGCCTGATGCTTTTAGAGGTTTGACCAATGTGTCCCGTCTATATTTAGAGGAAAACAAAATTAGCGTGGTACAATCTGATTATTTCAACGGATTGTCTAACTTGCGATACCTAGGTTTGGACAACAATCCAATTAGTGTAGTTAACATAACCGATTTCAGTTACCTACCAAAGTTCAAATCGCTCAGCCTGAAAAATAACAAACTTGACGAGGGTCAAATTGAAGCCCTCAAGCGCATAGTAGAGGTAAAAAACTAATAAAATAAGTTGAAAATTTCGAAATCTTATGTGGTAGGGAACATAACTGTTTTTTGAATGTGTGTCTATAAAAAATCATAATCTCTCTCAATTTTTGCTGCAATAAATTAACAAAACTTTTGTCAAGTTAAAGGGAAAAAATAGTTTAAATTTAATATCTGATGTTTATGATATTCAATTTAATTCCGGTGATTTTTGTAAAATTAAGTTAATTTAGTTGTTAGTTTATAAATTTTTTGTATTTTTTTTAATTGTTCATTAATTTTTAAATAAAGAATTTGTTGCATGTTATCAAAATTTTTCTGTTCGTATTTATGTAAATAATCGATATACTAAATCGCTAACAGTCTCACCATAATACGACAACGGGCTCTTACATCTGCAGACAGATTTTTTATGATTTTCAACGATTGTTTACGTAGCAGTAACGTAGGGCGGCGCGGCACATAGAAGTTATCAAATCAGCGTAAGCCGAAGGTCACGGGCTCAGCTATTTATATGAAATGCTTAACTGTCTCACTCTAACAAAACGACGAACTATTTCATTTCGACCAACTTTAAATCTCCACTTAGTTTATTGCTTGTTTTCAGCAAATGCGTATGTTGCAGTCACTACTGTTGGTATGATTTAGTCTACCAGCTCACATTTACAAAGAACCAGCTGAACTCTACGCCCAACGTTTCTTTACTTTCGTATATTTTTAATACTGATTTAGGAAAAATTTGCTTTTAACCTCCAGGAACTAAAGAAAAGTTGTTTTAAAAAATGTATGTCTGTGAGTGAGTATGTGTGTATATGTTTGTGTGTGATTACTGATAACCCCCCAAATGGATACTCCGATTTGGATGTGCTTTGAATTGAGAAAGAAAGTGTTATAAAAATTTACGGACAAAACAAGGTTTAAAAAAAATAACAAGTAAGCAACAACGCAGAACTCTTAAACTAACAGATGTCATATGCAATGGAAGAAGTAGCTACACCTTAGAAATTACAAGATGTAATTAATCTATAACGTGACGTTACCAGTGGAGAACACCCGCTTATCATGACTGAAAGAATGGCAAACGCGTGTAACCAGACATTAAGTGAAAACTCGGCGCTAAAGGCAGCTCCAAAGGTAATCTTCAATCAAGTAGTAAGAAGTTTAGCGTCCTGTGCTTCTTCGAACATTACCTGCTAAAGGATGAATTATTCGGTTTAAACATTGACGGGTACAACATTGCGCATCTGTTTTTTGTATACAGCGTACTGCACATGGCGGTACAGTTTTTTTTCGTAGATGAGCATTAAAAGGCTCCGCCTAGAGAAGATTTGACAACAAAGTCTATTGACAGAGATATTGTAATTTCAGCTGAGATAAAAATTTTAAATTTATTTATAATAACACTATATATATAGAACCCCAGATGGTAATCTTGATGCATTTTTAGAAGTCTTAAGCGTAAAACTGGAACAAATCGATCTTTTGAATAATTATGTATCTAATAGTAAATGGCGACTTTAACGTTAGATTCAACATCAGCGATACACGTTGCAATAAAGTTGTAAATTTCTTTAGATCTTATAATTTTTTGTATACTATTAGTGATCCTACTAGGAACAAAAATTGTGTCGATAACATCTTTGTTAATTTTAGTGATAACTTTAATAGCTATGTGATACGATCCACTTTGTCTGACTACTTTAACGTGGCCATTGATTTGCAAAATGCTGAAGTCGAGATGAAACAAAGCAGAACTGCATCTCATCGGCCATTTACACAAATGGGTCTATTTAGGCTTTATAATTATTTAGGTAAGAACAATGGGAATTTGTATATAACCCTGAGATTGATATTATGTAATGATAAATTTCACATGTGTATTGATAAAACTGTAAAAAATATGATGTCGTTTCATTCAAAAAAGAAGTCAGGTATATCTAAACCTTAGATTACATGGTTTAACAACGAATTGCCGGCATTGAGAGATACACTTCGTCTACTCTCTGATTTGAAAAAATGTTACTTCTTCAGAAGATTAAAAAAAATCTTTTCTCAGTTATAGAACCCTGTGCAGATTCAAATTGGCAATTGCTAAAAAAGAAGCAATCTTAGTTACTTAAATAAATCTGATAACAAACAAAAGGCCGCATGGGATCTCATAAAGGCGAAACGAAAAAATAATCTCAGTTTTACTGCTGAAGTTAGTACAAATATTAAGGCTAATGATTTAAATCAATTCTTTACTAATGTTGCGAAGTCAATTTTACAAACAATTCCACCGAGCACTGGCTCAAAAATGCAGTACATAAATCAAGAAGTAAACAACATAGTTTTAGAATAAAAAATTTCAGCGCCAATCAAGTTCGCTGCGCCATAAATAATCTAAAACCGAAAAATAGTAGAGAGTTCTACGGAATTTCGGCAAGGGTCATTATAGCAATACGAGGTGTTATCGTCATTCACCTAACTAACATATGTAACTGCTGTATTGACTTTGGTATATTCTCAAACTCATTGAAAATTGCAAAAGTCATTCCAGTGCACAAAAAATGTAGTGCAAACAACATGGCCAATTATAGGCCTATCTCGTTGGTTCCCATATTGTCAAAAATATTTGAATTACTTATCAATGAACAAATCTATAACTGTTTCGAAAAAACTGCATGCACAATTTGGTTACCGTATACAAAATAAGTCTAATAACTTTTTAGATTTAAACATAAAAATTAATTCAACTATAGTTATTTACGTCACTAGTCCGGGAAGTGACATATTAAAGTATGAGTTTAGATGTTTGCGGACGAGGCGATGAGCCGAGTCCGAAATTTCTAAACGAATGCTTTAATAATCACTTCACGGACGTGTATCGTACAAAATTTTATTTCATTACTGCCAGAACCATTTTTTATTTGAATATATTCTTTTTATAAAAACGTCATTTTTAAAATTTATATTCTGTCAAATTAAACATTCGCTGTTGGTATTTCATTTTAAATCACTCGGTGCTTAGCTACAAATAGATGTGTTTGATGAATTTTTCTCCAAGCAGTCCGGGAAGGGCTGCTAAGCAACACTTCCCGACCTTGGCCTGTAATGTGCCATTTCCCGGACTCAAATCAATGACGTAAAGTGGTATATAGCGTACAGTATGAAATAAATAAATTTGAGTACTCAGTTTATAGAAAACCTACAAACAGACATTACAATACCACACGATTCTTGTCACCATAAAACACATAAATTAGCAGCATACAGGTCCCTGATACATAGTGCTTTGACGGTCCCTTTAGATGAAATTAATTATAATAGAGAAATTTCAATTATTAAACAAATTGCATATAGTAATGGTTATAATACTAAACTTATTGATACACTAATTGAAGAAAAAGATTATAAATTATCTATTCCAAAAATTTATCCGAATATCCTAACTTCATTCGATACAATTAAATATGCTTCGATCACATATTTTGGTGAAAATCAGAAAAATTGCTAAAATTATAAGCAAAATAAATAAATATAAAGTAAGATTTAAAACAACTAGAAACATCTTAAACACTTTGATTAATGCAAAATCAAAAACAGACGATTTGTTAAAATCAGGCATTTACAAATTAAATTGTTCGCATTGCAATTCGGTTTATATAGGCCAGACAATTAGATATTTGGATATTAGGTATAAAGAACACGTACGTTGGTACAAATACAAACATCCACACAAATACAATTAGGCCAAACACTTACTAGAACACAATCATTCAGTGACATCTAATAGCAATATAAAATGTTTACACATATGTGATGCTAAAAGTAAGTTGGATACACTAGAAGCTTTTGAAATTCACAAACATTTAAAAACTGTACCGTTAATGAATGAGAAAATTGATCTCTTAAATTCATTCTCCTTTATTGGACATTTTGAAATAAGAATTCAAATCGATTACCGAGATTAAGTCACTAAGTTCTATTGCTATAACAACACTAACTGTCAACTTTTTAATATAACCTTTGACAATGTCATGTAAACATGCCGAAATACGTATAAGGTTGATATAAATAAATATTGTTAAAATAATTAAGTATTTTATATACAAATAATCATTTAAATAAAATATATAGATCTTTATTCCGAAATCTGAAGCGCATCTAGTCAACTGTAGGGCGGACGATTCTGTTCTTACTATTCTTATACGGTATGCCACATCGTAGTATTGCCTATATAAATTCTAATACTATTCTAAAATTCGGAGAAATGAGAGAAGAGGTTAAAAAATACACTTTTTCAAATACGGCAAGTATTCTTATCTAGTATGGGAAAGTACACTCGAAGTTAATACATCAGCTTTTTTCTTGTTTTTCTTATTAAAAATAAACTTGCAGACATTAATATATAAATATTACAAAAAACAATTAGAAAATTATATAGTATTAGACAATTAATCGTATTAATAAACAGAAACTAGCACACATTAAAAATAAATAAAAATAGTATACCAAGCAGAAATTCGGAAACTGACTAATATTTCCCCATCGGCTAAAAAACGTTATAAGGGGTAGTTTAAACCTTAGGCGTTCTTCTTCTTCTTCTTCTTCTTATTTGATAGGCAAATTGCCTGTTTTATTCTGGATATGGGTGTAAGCCTATTCCTGTGATGTGGATTGCCAACTATCCCTCCATCTTTTATGTGGTCGTCCGGGAAGTCTTCTACCTGGGGGGATTTCGTTTCTAACTATCTTAACCAGTCTATCTTCCGTCATCCTATTTATGTGCTCGTTCCACTGTCTTCTGCGGTTTCTCGTCCACCGAACTATGTCGTCAACTTCGCATTTTTCTCTTATCTCTACGTTTCTTTTCCTGTCATGTAGTGTGTGGCCTGTGATCATTCTCAGAGTTTTCATCTCAGCCGTTCTCAGTTGTCTTTTGGACGTTGCCGTGTCAGCTCTTGATTCTGCTCCGTAAGTCATTACAGGTCTAAGGCAGGTCTTATATATGCGCGTTTTGCAATGGATGTTAATGTTCTAATTTATAAAAATAGCAAAAATAGGTTAACATTACTTTTACAGTGGAAAGTAAGGTAATAGTATTAATCAGTGAAAATGAGAGAAAACAGCGAGCTTACGCGAGGAAGGTACCGTGGCGGTTTCCCAACAGCTTTTTTAGTTGTTCCTCTATTAATAATATTTACAAGCAAAAGTTAAGAGCTGCTTAATTTTTATGTAAAAACATTATTACTGATATGTGGTGCCATCTAGTGATATAAAAATCAACGATTGAGCGTGTCATTGGGTCGAGTGGTCTAGAAAAGAAAGCAATTTTATAAAATTCTAGTCGCATAGTACGGAAATACCCTTAACAAACAAAAATTTTGGTAGTTTTCTGGCAGTACATATTTGTACCTTTCTTGCTACACGGAGTGTAGCTATGATAATGTCTTCAATTTTCTAATTTCCTTTCGACGTTCAAACTTACTTTCTATGTTTACAAATAAAGGTTAACTTCAAATTATTATAATTGGGGATAAATGTCCCTAGAGCTAGAGCAAAGCTACAATCCACACAAATTTTATAAACTAATGACGCGACGTCATGAAACAACTTTGACTCACTCGAAACAAGAGAAGAACCTGTTCCGTGGCCTTTGGTAACATCACAGTTAATAATCTTCTACTGCTTTTACAACTTAAAACATTGCCGAAGACTTGTAGTACGAAATGTTAAACTACATGTGGAGTTGTTTTGTTATTTCTATGTGTTTTTGTGCGGCGATTATAAAATGTCAATGTAAGTACCTTCAAAAGCATTACTTTATTTAATTTTGAAAAATTAGTAGCCTGGAAAAGAGCAGTGATGTGTTTAAATCTTATGGACAGGTCCGACTAAAACTTTTAAAATATGTAAGGACAATTTTAGAGCAAAAAATCCACAACAGTCTTAATAAAATTAGGTGTGCGGTTTAAGTGTAATTTCTGTAAATTATGCAAAATAAAAATAATGTTTTTGTTATACAGGATGTATCAAATTGCGTGTTAACTATGGGGATCTCGCTTATTTGAAGAGATACGAGGATGGTTAAATTAGAAGAAAGTTGTGGAATTTTATTCCCATTAATAATCTAAAAACATATTAGACCTATCTTGCTTAGTTTCTGAGAAAACTGAAAAAAACTGAAATTTTGGATTTTTTGTTTTCGGCTATAACTCATTTATCATTTATGTTACATATTTCTAGTTTACGCATTATTAGGACACCTTTTTATGCTAAATCTAAATTTTGTATCAGATTTGGTATAACTGCGACCATTGCTCATTTTCGACTGTCAACTTTTGTTTTTCTTATGGTCGGCATTTTAAATTTTTTTATATTTAAATAGAGTTTTTAATTCTGATTTCAACGATGTGTCACACTTTGCATTTTGTTCAAGTTTCGAACAAATAAAAATTTCATAAGAGTGCCATGGAAAGACCATGTCATTTAATGTATTTAAAAAAAATAGTAGGCCATAAACTGATGGAAGTAAAATAAAACACCACTTTTATTTACTTTTACCTTTAAAAACATTAGGTACGTGAACATTTCTGGGAACTTTGTTTTGAGCGTAGGCAGCAGGTTATCCTATTTTTTATAAAAACAAATGAATGACAAATTTTTTAACATACACAATTTACTGAAAATTCCACTTGCAGTTTTCATGTTTGCAACTGGCATAACAAATTTAAATAACAGGTTAAATAAACACAACAGATAACACTAGAACTACACTAATTCAAACAATTCAGAATTTAATTTTCTATCCATTTGTGTAAAAACATACAGGGTGTTCCATTTAAAAATTAAATGTTTCGGTAAATATCTCGGAAATGCGATGCTCAATTGTTTTTTTGATTTCATTATCATAATCAGCACAAAAAATTCTACTAGTTTGTCCATTTAACCGACATCGTATCTCCAATAAAAACAAAGTTAGCAATAGTGCAGACTTAACTTAGAACAGCCTGTATACATACATACATACACATTACACTATGCTAGGTATCAATAATTTATTAACTCAATAATCAAATAAAAATTTACATTGAAAAAACTACGTTAAATTGCCTGCTGCCGTTTAACAAAGTATTTAAAGTTTTTATTTAAAGTTGTTGGAGAACTATTTTACTGTTTTTGTTCCTGTGTTAACTTTCAGTTTGAAATTCAATAGGTCCGGCTTATACAAAAGAACTTTAGTCTTTAGTTAAAATAGCTTGTTTAAATTGTAAGCCATCCTTTCTCCGGCTACATAAAAAGGGCCCTCTCTTAGAAGTATACTACCTGCTCTAAGACCCTTGCGTTTGGCAATGCTATTCCCGGAATTTGTTTGTGTTCGCGGCTGCTGGGTTTAGACAAGTATCGGCCCTACTGCATACTAATGAAATAAGATAAAATAAAAGCTTCTATAATACTATTTACAATTATTTTTGTTGTTTAATATCTATGTTCCCCTGATCAACCACTATCCTGGAGGACTATCTATATGTTTTCTACAAGGTATTTATTTTTACTTGCCTAGCCTATCTTATTAAGTATGTACTTATCTTTGAGTGTGCTTGCTGGTTAACCAGTTTCCTTTCACCTGTTGTTAGATGAGCAGGTAATCCAGGTGTCCCGCTTCTCCTTTCCAGGAACTCTTGCCTCTTTGTTTGATTGTTTTTGAGAACTGGCGCATTGAACATTCAAATGCACCTGCTTTGCTTTGGCCAAACAAAGGACCTCCCCTCCGTAACGCGCTATGTTTTTACCTGTTTTACCTGTTACGTTGAGTCACAGGTATCAATTCATGAACCCTGCTTTTGATGTTCACTCTAGGATCGAACTGCACTAAAAATTGCCGTTTTAAACGGCGAAAAATCTCGTTTTTACTTTTAAAAGCTAGAGCTGCGTTGTTATGCGTCTACTCTCGACCGCTGTTCAAACTGAGCTGTTTGTTGTTTTTTCTTAATTTTTGAAATAGTTTAAAATTCATTTTCTATCGTAATTAACTACTTCAAGTAGCCTATTGAACTATTTAAAACATAGAACGATTGGTTTTTGAGTTTTTCAATAGTTATTTACGTATCTAGTGCCCGAAATTATACTTTGGTGCTTGAAAATGAAAGTTTTTTTGTCGAGGCGGCAGCTCTGGCTAGAGTATGACGTGTTCTAGTAACTTTTACTTTTTTATACTTTCAGTATAAGGAATTATTGATCACATGCAAATTTTCTAATTCGAGGTTTTTACGGAAATGCATGTTTTGGGCCCCCAGGAACCCAAGAAAGTGGTTTTTACAAAATGTCTCTTTTGGGGTGAGTGGGTAAGAAGTTTGGAATGTGTGTATGAGCGGTTAACAGTTCCGAAACGGGTGGTCAGATTTCCATGAATTTTGGAATGTGGGGCTATATCAAACATTTACCGAAAAAAAAAATGTTTTTCTGTTAGCATTTTTGTTCAAAAATTAAATTTTCTAAATTTCATAATGGAATTTGATAGAAAACTTCAGGGTGAAAGTAACGCTTTTTTTGTTTCAAATTTTTTTATTTTTAAAATCTTTGAAAATTTGTACGTTATCACTTTACTACCCAAAAACGATTAAGCAGATCATGATCAAAATTTCTATCGTAAATACGCAATATAACTGTGTGCAACAATGTTCGTAAAGAAAAAAATTATGAAACAAAAACATATTTTCAAAAATATTTTGATCAAACACTGGCTACCAGATTTTTAAATTTAAATTTTGTAGGCTGATCGAACTAAAGATTAGCTACAATTTGTTTCGAATTTCAGTTCGCTATTTTCTCTGCGGTGCCTCTATGAATTATTGAAAATGTTGGTTTTAACGCCTATTTACTGAAAAACGAATTGCCAGATCAGGGTGAAATTTGATATTGGAAATGCCCCAGGGCTACACAATGTTATGAATTAGAAGTACTTTTGGAATAATAAAACTGTTGAGTCAAACGAATTTAATAATTCTGATATATTAAAAAAATATATATATTTTTAATTTTGTAGCTTCAATTTGGTTTGTGTCCCAGTCTAATTTTTTTGTTACATCTTTAATGGTTTATCAAAAATCGAAAATTTATGCCCATTTATTTAACTACCGGGGGACGATAAAATATTTCTGTTTAACCTTATCTCATCTAATTTTTGCTGCTCTACTCTGCTGAGTAAGAATTGCAGCTTAATTTATAGGTGCAGCAAAAATTAGATCAGTAAATTTTCCACCATCTACTCAAATTTTGGCGGATGATTTTGTCTTTCCGTTTGTAGTTTCTTTTAATTTCAAGGAATCTTCTTTCCTAAAAATCAAAAAAATAATTTTTTTTCATAAAAAACTTAAAAAATATTAGGTTTTTGAATACAATAAGACTGCTCATAAGCAGCTCGCGCTGAACGAGCGGCAGCTTTAAATAATGCGAACCGGACCAACGACATTACCCTGAAATAGCGGTTGTAGCCATGTACGTTGTGCTTAAATACTTTTAAACATAGGAAAAGTAAAGTTTCACAAGTATAAAAAAGTCCAGGCAAAGTACTTTGCTCATTTATACTTTCCCATACTTCTACTGAAGTATGGGAAAGTTATAATTTCATGCAAATTTTCGTATTTCAGATTTTAAAGGAAATACGCATTTTGGGGTCTAAGGAAACCAAAAAAATGGTTTTTTAAAAATGTCTGTCTGTGCGTGGGTTGGTGCGTTCGTTTCCTTATATCTCCGGAACCCCTTGACCGGTTTTTGTAGGAATTGATATGTGGAAGGATTTTCGGTTGCAGTTAGTTTTTTGTAAAATCTTTAATTGGAACCGGAACCGGAAACAGTAATTAAACCTGTTTTTTGGTATAGATTATTTTTTAAACATTATTTTGAAATTTTGAATACATAACGTTGTAGTGCATCTAAAGACAAATCAAATGTTTGTTTTTGTCAAATGCTGTATCTTTAAAATGAAGACCGCTACGAATTTTGGAAAATTTTAACTTTAATGCCTGATTACTTAAAAACAAATTATCCAACTAATACAAATTGCCATATAATTTGATAGCCCTTAGTAAGTATAATCAAGTGATAAAAATATTTTTGGAAATATGAAAATTGTAAATATACTAACAGCTCAAAATTTTGAACATTTAAAAACATTGTTTCTCAAAAACTGCTAACAACATTTTTTTTTTAATTTTAGACCTTGCAATAAACTATCAATTTATTTTATAATAATCTCCCAAATGTTACTCTGACGCCCTCCAGTAATTTTTGAAGATTTTCACATTGATTAATTATTTATTCAAAAACGCTAACGCCAATCGTTAATAAACTTTTATCCTATTTGAAGTACTTTATTAGGATCAGCAAGAATTTTCAACTAATTTTTAAAAATTTAGAAAAAAAAAACAATACTTTTTAATATCAACAACGTGTTTCCAGCATTTGCGTAATTTTAACTACGCCTATCAACTAGTTTTAATAAAAAAAAAGATTTTTCTTTCTTTGCATATTTTTGATACCTCTATAAATAAAATTGTTATAATCATTTTCGTGAGGGCATTAACTATCTTACCGCCGTTTATGTAGTAGGAGCGCTCGCCCCCCGTACCTTACCAACGCCTTGAGTCTGCAGCGGGCTTGTACCAGCTGGAGATGACTAGATGTAAATTTCTATCACTTCTTGACGCGAGAATATTTAAAACGTAAAAAGTATGGGGAAGTACCAGCGACCTGTTTTGCTCATTTTTTAAATGTTAAGAAAATGTTTTGTTGTTCATTTTTTAATTAAAAAGCACTAATGAAACTCAAGGATGTATTAATAAGTAGTATTTCAATTATACCAGTATGTATAACAATTTGCGGTATGGAAAAGTCTAAATCAACTACTTTGCTCAATTTATTTTTTGTATTTACAGCATCTTCTTGTACAACACCCAATGGCGAAAAAGCTTCTTGCCTTCCTATTTTAAGATGTCCAATTTTAATACAAGCAGCAACCAGCAATGATGCCATTGCAATGAAATTCTTCAATGAATCTATCTGCGATGAAATAACTTCCAAAGTTTGCTGTGGAACATCCGGAAAGTTCACAAGAATTCCGTCAACGCCAAAGCCCTTAAGCGAAAGAGAAAAATTTAACACCTTCACGAAAGAAGAAAAAAGGGACTACGTACTGAAAGGTCTTGTGCCAACTAAAACATACTGTGGTCGGCAACATACTGACGATTATTTTTATAACGGGACCGAAACCTCTGTTGATGAATTCCCCTGGCTCGTGTACATAGTCGAGAGGAACTTAGAACACGACCAGAATTACTACAAAAGGGTAGAATCAAATTGCGCGGGAGCTTTGATTAGCAACCGATATGTTTTGTCAAACGACGGATGCCATTTTTACGCACAGTTAGTTTCTTTTACACTATTACTTTAAATGAGTCAAATGAAAATGATGTAATAATAATATCAATTTATTATGTATGTCAATTGCTTCGGTACATTATGAAATGAAATTCACAAAATTATCGTAATTTTATTTAATATTATCTAAAAGGGACATTTTTTGGTAGGATTGCTACTGATACAATAAACATGATACTAGGTCTACACCATATCCACAAAGAAGTAAGTTGCATTAGAACTTTATTTGGAATTGATGATTGCACCACTCCAGCATTACGTGTAGTTTCTTCTTCTTGGAAATATTACAATGAAATTTTGCTGTTCAGACTAAACAACAAAATAGATTATACCGGTAAGTTATGTGTAGAAACAAAACTTTTTATTTAAAATATAGTTTTGCAGACTATATACGACCGATCTGTCTGCCTCTTGAGGATGAAAACATACCAGGAGCAGGAACGATAGCAATGGCATCAGGATGGAGCGAAGAAGAAACCGTTAAAGGTATATTTTTTGAGGCTTTCGCGGTTTCTCGAACTGTCAATATTACAATTTACTTTCGGCTTAGACCGCGTTGTCGTCATTTGGGAACTACACCCAGCATTTGCTCTAGAAGTTTGAGCAATATTTGTTCGTAGGCTGTGCCTGCCTAAACAGGGCCGTAGGCTTAGATTATTTAAAAAATTTAGCTGTTTGTGAACTCTTACAAACTAACGTTTTGCCAAGACATTTCAGCTTGCATCTTCAGAGTGAATAAAACACTGAATTCAAATCCGGAAAGCAAAGGTATTTAAACCTCTTTGAGCCAGTCGGGCGGAACGGCGGAGTTCTGGTTGACTGTCACCGTTGGGCAAAGACGTATCCGGTGGAGCGTGATCGTGAGATCGATGATGCTTAGTAGTCGTCACAGGATAAACTACCAAAGTCCCAGCTTTACTAAGTCTAAAACCATCTTCCCTGTTTATGTTGTTAGGTTGTTTCTCAATTTTAATTGCTTCACGTATGATACAAGGAAAGTAATGAGGTACTCTGGCGAGTACCCAGGCATTGTCTTCTTCTTCTTCTATCAGCTTTTACCCTTTGGGTTTGCTGTTTTTTGTTTCCAAAAATCTTTATTTTCCCAGTCTCCTTCCTTTAATCCTTTTTCGGCCATTATTGATTTTATATAACTTTCCAAACTTAAAGCTGGTCTTCCTCTTTTTCTTCTGCCTAACGGAGACCATTTGGTAACTTTTCTTGGTCAACGTTGTTCTGGCATTCTCTTTACGTGTCCATACCATTGTAATGTTCTGTTTTCTAAGGTTTTGGTAATGGATTGTTCTACTCCCATTCTTCTCCAGATCTCTTCTGTTCTTAGTCTGTTTCTTCTAGTTACCATCTTCTCATAAAGTCAAGTTCTACTGTCTGTATTCTATTTCTAGTGGTTTGTGTTTGTGGCCACATTTCCGCGCCGTAGAGGACTATGCTTTCGACAATACTATGAAAGATGCGTAGTTTCGTTTTTGACTTATATTTTCATTCCATAGTATTCCATGTAGAGATTTCGTGGCCATTTTTCCCATTGTAATTCTTGAAGAAATATCCCTTTCGCACGTGCCTGTAGAGCTGATGTTTGTACCTAGGTATTTAAAATTATCACAGTGTTTAACTTTCTGTTCGTCTCTATATAAGTTGTTTGCCTCTCTTCCAATACATAGATATTCGGTTTTTTGGAAATTTATTGTCAAAGCCCATCTTTCGTACTCTTCCTTTAGTTTTCGGAGCATGTACTCCATGTCGTCTTGATCTTGCGCAAATATGACTTTGTCGTCTGCAAATAGTAAAGAGTGTAGCGTACTGCTTTCTATTTGTATATCCATTCCCGAACATTTTTTGTACCATGTTTCTAAGGCTTGCTCTATGTATATATTAAAGAGTAGACATGACAGATTACATCCCTGTTTTAAGCCTTTTGTTGTTAATATTTCTCTAGTAACTCTTTTCCCTATTTTTATTCGAAATTTATTGTTTGCATACAATCTCTTTACTATATTTATCCGTACGCCTTCTCTAGGTCTATGAACCCTAGATGAGTGTCTTTCTGTTTTTCCTTATTTTTTTCAGTAACTTGTCTTATTGTATGTATGTTGTCTAAGCATGATCTGTTGTGTCTAAACCCACTTTGTACTTCACTAAAGTTTATTCCTTCTTCTATTTTGTTTTTTATTACACTTGCAAAAAACCGAGACATGGATGGGATTACACTTATGCCTCTGTAAGTAATTAGAACATTGTTGTTTATTTCCTTCCTTATATATTGAACTAAGTTCTCTTCCTCCATATTTGAGCAATTCCATTCTTATATTTCCTGGGCCAGGGCTTTTATTATTTTTTGCCTTTTTAAGTGCTTTATGTATTTCATTCTCAGTAATTTCCTCTTCTTCGCTAGTCTCTTGAATTTCTTCGTCATTTAGGTATTCCTTTCTATGTTCTTGTAGCAGTTTGTAGTAGTGTTCTATCCATCTCTCCGACGATATTGTCTGTATTATGCCTTTTGTGTTCCTACTATTTCTTATTCTCTTTATTGTATTCCAAGCTACGGAAGATCTGTTATATGCTAGTGTGTTGTCTATATCATCGCATAGTCTGTCCCAGTATTCGTTTTTCTAGTCTTTTACTCTGTTTTTTACTTATATTCTAAGGTGAACATATTCTTCTCTTGTTTGGGGTGTTTGGGTCGATAGCCATCTCATATACGCTTTTTTCTTCTCTTTGATTAGATCTTCTAAATCTTCGGAAAATTGTTCTAAATATCTTTTTTTCTTATCTTCAGTTCCTAGTGCCTCTGTCGCTGCTTCAAAAATGACTTTCTTTAAATGCTCGTACATTTCTTCCGGTGTTCCGTCTTTGTTAATATCTAGTTTGTTTTCCAATCTATTTTTGTACAGGCACCTAGTACTTTGTTTGAGTAGTTCAGTTTTAAATACAATTTCGTTTATCTCTTCTATCTCTTCTGTATCTTCCTGTGTCGGTTTTCTTATATGTATTGCAATGATATGCGTGTGCATGTACTTACTAGAAAACAATTCCCTAAAATGCCCGCAATTCACGCAATTCTAAATTATATTTTCTATGAGACTCTTTATTAACTTTCTCAGGGTCGTTATTTAGCTTGTAAGACAAGTTATTAATAAATAAATTTGAGATAGGATAAACACAAAACAATATCAACGTTACAACAAAAAAAAAGGTTTTATTTAATAAATCAATTCTCTAATGAAATTTGCAACAAATCAAATAAATTTTACTAAATACTATCGTCCTTATCACTTATCTTAACGTCTCCTTATTGGGATATCCTTCACTCGAGCAAACGATGAATGTCCAACTTCTACTTCACTAGTTTGCAGGTTCCTCAAGTAACCACAAACACTCGCCTTTAGTTTGAATCTTCTTCTGGTCTGTTTTATATTATTTTAAACTGTGTTTTACCACCATCACAACTGGAAAAACTTTCTGGATCGCTTTATACTTGTTATTCTTCTGGACTTTTCACAATTCGTTGATAATTAGTTGTCTTTTCTTCTTTTATATTCACAATCACTTTTACATTACTTTTAAACTCGTTTTTCCTCTTTATTCATCCAGAGGATATAAAATTCTCTGTCTTTGTTTACAAAGACGAGTCGTAACTCACTAAAACAATTTTCCATTCTTTTGTCTTTTCTTGATTCCCATTTTTTTTGAACAAACAAATAATTCTCATGACAATGAGTATTCTTTTATACGTTTGTGACATTGACACTGTGACATCCATAATGACATTAATCGATGCACAAAACAAGTAAGTCTAAAACTTCTTATAAATTAAACCTTTTGAACAATTCTGAACTAAATTATAATTAAAACTAACATAAATAAAAATCGTATCAATCTGATTGTGTTTTTCTTTTCTTTCAGTAAAAACAAACCTCACAAATATGAAAAATATAAATTATTAGAATTTATAACAAGAAATTACAGCAATAATACGCAACCCTCAGTTTAAAAGTTAGAAAATCAAAATCTTACAGTCTTCATAAATCTCCAAATGTAAATTGAACTGTATCAAGCATTCCAAAAATTGCTTTCCAGGAACTACAATACCCCAGTAAAAACATACACCTCCAAATATCATAGCAGTATATATGAGGTGACCTACTACCATATGGTGGTTACTGGCACATTCTGCTTGTCGATATACTCTGACGTCTTTTACTTGGAAATTTCGTTTCTTCTTCACTATGAGTAGATCGATTATTGATTTTAGGTTCCTTGTTGAGTCTATCCATGTATATTTATGGATGTCCTTATGTCTGAAAAATGTGTTTGTTATGATGTATTCATTTTCTCTACAGAAATTAATCAGTCTATCTCCATTATCATTTTTTACGTTCTTTCCAAAGTTCTCTACTACATCGATTTCGTTTCTTCCAACATGGCTATTGAGGTCTCCTATGATGATGAGTTCTTTGTGGGTAGGTATACTTTTCACTATGTCTGATAATTTATCAAAAAATGCATCTTTTTTGTCTCTATTTGCGTTGTCATTTATTGCGTATAAGCCCAATATTACTGTTGGTTGTCCATATATTTTAATGTCTATTCTGATTATTCTTTCGTTATATTGTTCGAAAGAGGATACATATTTTTTCCATTTTTTCTTAAATAGTATAGCTACCCCGCTTTTTGCGTTTTCGCTTTTAGGTACTCCACTCCATATATGGTAATAGTTATCTAGAATTTCTTCTTCTGTACCTTTTTTCTTTGTTTCTGTTAGTATTACTATATCTGTCTTTAGTCTTTCTATCTCTTCCTTTTGTTTTGTTCTTATGCCTTGGATATTCCATGTTCCGATGGATATTGTTCTTTTCTTTTTCCACTTCTGCATTCTCTTGTGTTGTTTATCTGTATTTGGGTGTGGGTTTTTGCCCCCCCCCCCCCCCCCAGAATCCGTGGGGCGGCCTACTACTGTAGTCCGAGATTCTGAGCTTTCCGCTCTACTCGCCTGGGGTAGTTGAGTTTTAAAATTCACTTTCATTTTGGAAACAGTTCAGGCGGTTGTACGTTTTTTTAATGTGTGATGAGTTGCTGCCCTCATCGCCACAACCCTCCTCCTTTATCCGGGCTTGGGACCGGCAACGATCCTGAGTCACCTAAGGATCGCAAGCATTGTCAAAGTCCATCTTATGCCCAGTTAAACCAGTATGTTCAGCCACCGCAGATTTTGTGATGCGTTTGTGTTTACAATCACCTTTGTGCTCTCGCAGTCTTAACTCAATGGAACAACCAGTTTGTCCGATGTAGTTTGAGCAAGGCATGTTGTAGATTCCGGCTGATTTTAAGTTTGATATTTGATCTTTTGCGGATCTAAAGCCGTTTCCAAAAGTTTCATTAGTCCTTATCAGTAAAGCCTTTGCTGTAAGGTAGAAAACCTAAGCTTTCCGGAGGTTCCAGTCCCTCCTTAGCCTTGGGCTGTTCCGCATTGCGGATTGCTCTATGAATTTCTGTGGCTGTATAACCGTTTTGTTGTAACGACATCAAGAGGTAAGTTTTCTCTTGTTGTAGGTGTTCTGCATCTGAGATTCGGACTGCTCTGGCTGTTAGAGTTTTTAGCACAGTTGCTTTCTGTATCGGGGGATGATGCGAATTTGCATTTAAATACCTGTCGGTATGTGTTTTCTTTCTGTAAACTGCGTGCCCCAAGCTACCATCTGGTTTACGTGTAACATGTACGTCTCAGAATTGAATACTGCCATTTTCCTCTACTTCCACAGTGAATTGGCCTTTCTGCCCGACTGGCTCAAAGAGGTTTAAATACCTCCGCTTCCCGGATTTGAGTTCTGTGTTTGATTCACTCTGAAGATGCAAGCTGCAATGTCTTGCGAAACGTTAGTTTGTATGGGTTTACAAACAGCTAACAGACATAAACCGATTAATTATTATTGTCCTGGCAAACAAAATTCATTAAGATCAAATCCTTGTCCGCCTTAAAGTTTAATAATCGAAGCACACTGCCCTGTTTAGCTAGGCAGGGCCTACGAACAAATATTGCTCAAACTTCTAGAGCAAATGCTTGTAAAGTCAGACAAGTTACAGGTTGGTCCTTACCTGAATATGCTGGGTGTAGTTCCCAAATCACGACGCGGCCAAAGCCGAAAGTAAATTGTAATATTGACAAACGTTAAAAGTATTCAAAAAAAATAAAGTAATTGTTTGAAACATAAGTTTATTTTAGAAAAAAACTTGAAAGTGAAGAAACGAATGAAGTATGAGCTGATGAACCAAGAAGAGTGCGAGAACGGCAACGTTTTCGAAAGTCCAATATGCGGGATCCCTTTCGAAAACAACACCCATTACGTTTGCAATGGCGACCGCGGTGGTCCTTTAATGTACAGACTGTTGGACCAGAATTGGTTTGTTTTGGGACTCGTCGATCAAACCGATATTGGATCGTGCGACGAAGCTCAACCTGTGACTGCTATTCGATTAACTCGAGAAAGAGTCAGTTGGATTATAGAAAATATTGAACCTTAAATGGTAAAGGTGTTTTGATTAATAAGTTACAAAAATAGAATTGCTGTTTAACTATTAGTGGCGGTTTCTCCATTAGGTCAAATGGTTATTGACCTCCCAATGAAATTGGAAAAAAAAATAAATACTTTTTGTTTGAGTACATAACATATTATACACTCTAATATTAAAAAAATACTTTGTAGTTAACTTTTGTATAAGATTTCTATACTAGAACATTCATAAAGAGCTGCCGCAGGATCCGAAAACGTTTGAATGTTTGAGTATTTCGCGCGCATTAAACGAATCTATGCGAGGGTCATTTGGCTGTCAGTTCCCAGTTCGGCTAGACGCCACCGAATAAAGCCGCCGGGTTAAAAGCCCTTCAAATGAATAAGAGGGAAATAGAAAGCTCATTGCGGTTAAATTAATATTACACAAGCTAAAAGAGGATAGAAGTATCTGCGTATTAAAGACTTCAGGGTCACAAACCCCCAACTTCCTAGAATTATGCTGTCTGCTGAGTGTTTATCGAAAATCTATTAAGGACTTTAATAAAAATGTTGGTAAAAATAGATCATTTTGCCAACGTCAAGGATGCGTTTGAAATAAGGCTTGGACAAGAACAATCTTTTTCCAAAAAAAATACTTTAAAATGACTCCCAGTACACCACGAGCCGCCACTGCTGTTTATTTTAAAATATTTAAATTATTGGCAACCACTCTTAATTGCTTTGTTTACATGATTACTATTGGTATTGTAATGAGCACGGAATAGTCACATCGCTATGCTATTGCTATCAGATTTACACTAACTGAAAAATGCTTTAACGATACGCAAGGTTAATTTATGTGTAAATTTCAGATACGTAGATTACGTAAATATAAATACCGTAACACTTTTAAAAAAACTTTATTGTAGTTAATGTTAAACGGATGTACTACACTATACATACATATACTATACATTTATAATGAAGCTAGTATTTTGAATTTTTATATTATTGGATGCAACAATGTTCAATTGTTGCGAATCTCGAGTAGCTCGTAAGTAGTTTATAATATACTATCTTGAAAATAGTTTAAGCTTAAAGTTATTATTAAATTATTATCGCACATTTCATCTGTCAATTCTAAGCAATAAAACTCTTTCATTGGAAAAAGAAACACAATTATGAATTTTTTAAATTTTGAAATCACCTTTTACCTACATCTGTAAAATAAATATCTGTGTCTTACTTAAACACTATTTTTTTAAAGAGTGTCCTGGCCCAAACGAGGTTTATCAACGCTGCCACTCCGCTTGCCCGCCGACGTGTAAAACTTTGCACGGAGTCCATTGCTATGCGATTATTTGCGATGGTGGATGTGTTTGTAATATCAAGGCTATGTGCGAAATCAAACTGTCACCGACAAATGTATTCCAGAAGATCAGTGTTAAGTAATAAATAAACCCTGGATTCAATTTTTAATCAACTGCACTTTACTTAAACAACAATTCAATAAATAAGCTGTAAGATCTGTTAGTTTTAATAATCTTACATAACAAAATTATAAATAAAAAGATTAAAATAATGTCTTAAGTAGAAAAAATGTGAGTTTAAACAACCTTGTCGTAATAAAATTAAATACATTTTTGGTGTTTTTCTGTTTTTCTAACCCTGGAGGGTGTGTTGTAACAGCTGAATAACGTCACCAGTTACATTCAATTTGTTTAAAAACAAAAACACTGTAAATTGTGGCAATAAAACGAAAAAGCATAGCAAACGTAGAAAATTTTGTTACTTTCTTTAGGTTCGTTCGTTCGTTTAGGTTCGTCGATGGTGGCTTAATTATCAGCGTTATTACCATAAGAGGTTCCTTTGTTATTACCCTTAAGTTTTCAGCGTTATCACCATGAACGCCTTTTCTATTACTTCTTTTAGATTCCGTCAACTCCACGTTAGTGTCATTTTCAGCGGTTTAAGCGTTATCATTATGAGCCCTTCTTTTAGTACGTTTGCAGATTCAGCCTACTTGGCGCTAGCATCATAATTAGTGTTTTTACCGTTAACACTATGAGTGCTTCGCTTGTTACTTTTCTTTTCGATTCAGCCTTGTCGTCACTGCCGTCAGTTTAAACGTTATTACCATAAGCGTTTTTTTTGTTACTTTTTTAGTTTCAGCCTACTTTGTTGTAGTGTCATTTTCAGCTTCTTAAGCGTTATCACTAGTGCTTCGTTTGTTATTGTCTTTCGATTCAGCTTGTCGTCGCTGCCGTCAGTTTCAGCGATTTAAACGTGATCACCTGAAGCGCTTCTTCTCTTATATTTTTAAAATTTGGGTAGTTGTATTCTAGCGTTATTTTTAACATTTTCAACGTTATCAACATAAGCGTTTTTTTTGTTACTTTCATTCGGGTCAGCACTGTCGTGCTGGCGTTATTTTCAGCGCTTTAAACGTTAAAACGTACGCGCTTTTTCTCTTACTTTTTTAAGTCGCCTGTTTTGCGCTAGCGTTATTTTCAGCCTTTTAATAGTTTCACCGTGAGCTTATTTCTTTTACATCCTTTTTATTTAGCCGCCTTATCGGCGCTACCATTATTTTTAGCATTTTTAAACGTTATAAGCATGAGCGCTCCTTCGTGTACTTATTGATAGACCTGTTTGGCGCTAGCGTTATTATCAGCGATTACAAAGTTATCACCATGAGCGCTTCTTCATTTACATTCTTTTGATTCAGCCTAATTTTCGCTGGCATCATTTTTAACATTTTCAATGTTATGAGCTTAAGCGACTCTTACTTTTTGATATGCCTGCTTAGCGTTAGTGCTATTTTCGGCTTTTAAGAATGATCACTATGCGTGCATCTTGTCTTACTTTTTGATTTGCCTGCTCGGCGTTTTGCGCTATGTTTAGCGTTTTCAGAGTTATCACCATGGACGCTTCTTCTTTTATATTCCTTTAATTCATCCTAATCAACGCTAGCGTCATTTTTCGGGTTTTCAAACGTTATGAGCATGAGCGCTCCTTTGCTTATTTAGTTATACGCTTGCTCGGCAATAGCACTATATTTAGCATTTTAATAGTAATCACCGTGAGCGCTTTTTCCTTTCTTAGTTATTTTAATAGCTATTACCGTGAACTATTTTTTTTACATTGTTTTGATTCAGCCTATTCAGCGTTAGCGTCATGTTTAGCGATTTCAATGTTTGAGCATAAGCGCTTATTTACGTACTTTTTGATACGCATACGTGAAGCTATCCCCATTTAGAGCATTTAAGAAGTTATCACCAGGATCGTTTCTTCTATTACTCTTTTATTTCAATCTAGCCGGTGCTAGCGTCAATTTCATCAGTCGGCTTTGGAGTCATTTTCATCGTTTTCGCCGTTATCGCCATGAGCATCCCTTCTATTTTATTTTTTTAGTTCAGCCTAGTCAACGCTGCAATAATTTTGGGCGTTATCACCATCAGATCATCTTCAACGTTTATTCTTAATTTTGTTGGCTGCATGTATATGTTAAAATTTACAAATAAAAAGTTTATTGCTTAGTAAAATGTTTGAAAGCAAAAGTCATATTTGTAATTTACATTTATAATGTAAACAAAAGAACAAAATACACTCGTTTAGAGTTTTGTGATGCGCGTGTAACCCACTTTATGGCCATAATTCCCTACTAAACCACTGACGCACCGATGCTAGAATCTAGCCAGGAAAAGTGGCCACGCATTCGTTAAATGACTTTAGTTACAGTGCTTGCATGTCGTACCCGCCAACAAAAAAGTTTCACGTCTAAAATATGGGAATCAAAAGTCGCACAGTGGAACGGGCTCTACAGCTGTTCTCTGCCTTTAACTGTTTAGACGCAGCAATGTTTATTTGACTTTTTTTAAATAGCGTTGCCTATTTTTTTATTCTTATCTTGTGAAGAGCTTGACTCTCTTTTCAACGATCTAAATATTTAAATTCCCTTTATTACGATTTTTTTGAGAAAATTCAACGAGAAGCCATTACTTTGCAGTAGGCCATGAACAAATATGGAGATTCGCAGTTTGAAACATAAATTGTAGAAAAATGCAGCTAAGAAAAGTTAATTGCTTTGGTCGCATTAAATACCATTTGTTATTTATGCATAGAGTGTTTGAATTATTGTACGTATTTCTTTGGTGAAAGTTTAAGAACACAAAAGCTGTTATCCGTATCACTGCTATAAAACTTTTATTACCTGGTTACTTACCTAAAAACTAAAACAACGCAAATTAGATAGAATAACCTTACTTACATGTTTAAATGTTCGTCTTTCTTAAGCATATTTATGAATTCATTAAATAATTTTCCTAAGCAAAACAGTAGCAATGCTGTTAAATTCTGACTTTATTGTACCTTGCATGTCCTTTACTGTTGTAGGGGCAACTTTATAAACAAAATGTATGTCGTAGCCCTATAATAAATTCCATGGAGATTTAGTTCAGTGATGTTGTCGGTCACGCCACTGTACCGCCTTTTCCTATCCACAAACCGAATACTTGGTTTAAGTAATTCCCCACTATAACAGTTTGGTGAGAGGGTGCACTATCATGCTGGAAGATATTCAACTGTTACAGAGCTAAATTGAAGTCTTCCATTAAAACGCATTCTAAAGAAACTGTAAATATACGTGACTCTTTGACAATGCTCGGGTACTAGCCAGAGTACCTCATTACTTCCCTCGTATCATACATGAAGCAACTGAAATTGAGAAACAACCTAACAACATAAACAGAGTGGATGGTTTTAGACTTTGTAAAGCATGGGCTCCGGTAGTTTATCTTCTAAGGACTCATAAGCATCGTCGATTTCATGACCACGCCCCACTGGATCCGTCTCTGCTCAACGGTGACAGCCAACCAAAACTCCGCCGTTCTGCCCGACTGTCTCAAAAGGGTTTAAATACCTCCGCATCCCGGCTTTCAATTCAATGCTCTAATCATTCTGAAGAAGCAAGTAGTTTGTATGGGTTCACACACAGCCAACAGGCATAAGCCGATTAAGTATTTCTGTCCTGGCAAACACAATACGCCGAAACAATCTTGAAAAGGACGACGGAGTTTTTATTTTGGCTGTCGTTGAAAAAATAAAAAACCACGCGTCAGATAGCAAGGATACTAATTATAATATTTTAATATTAATCAATGTAAGGTAGAAAGACTTTTAAGAAAAAGATATTACCATACGTATTACATCTCGTTTAATCGAGAATCACATAGAAAAGATGGTTAAAATTCAATAATTTGTTGTAACTGGATCTTTTTCTTTTTCCTGTAGTGCCCTATCCTCGGAGGACGTTGGCGATTGTTCTAAGTCATATAATTCTATCTGCTGCCGTCCGAAACCAACCCACCGACGACAAGCTGAACCATTGTCTAAGATTTTTCACCCACGATGTCCGTACTTTTCGCGGTCCTCTTCTTTCTTCTATTTGTCCTTGTATAATTAGTTGCGGTATTTGATATTTTTCATTTGTTGTGTGATATCCAGGAAATTCACAGCATCCGCAAAATTGTAGCGGTCGCGGTTTGACGCCTAGAGAGTTTGAAGAAACATAGGAATTGCTTTGATTCCTTTTGTTGAATGCTGTATTTGATTTCGAAAATTCTGTTTCTGACACAGAAAACAAGACATACAATTTTGGTTGCGTCCTTTTTGGCAGTTTATTTACCAGATCAAGATTGGGATATAATGGAATGCAATTTTACTTTTTATTAAAAATGTATTGCCGTCAAAAAGTATTTCTTGACTTCAGAAAATTAGTTTTTGACGACAAAAATTAGTATTTTAAACAAATGATTTTCAGAGTCTTAAAGTTATTTTTTTTGCGCCAAAAATGATTATTTACCGTTTGCAAATTATTTGTTCATTGTAGTAATTTAAAAAACAAATATGTTTTTGATTATTAACAAAAAACAGTTTTTTGACGTCCAAAATTTATTCATTGAAGTCGGAAAATGCTGCCATCTAACAGCGCATCTGGCGCAGTAGTGAAGTTTTAATCGGTCGCCTGTTACGGGCTTCGGGCGGTATTTCGACACCGTAACAAAAGGGTGTGCCTGGCAGCTAACTCGTAGCTGGAGAAGGGGGGGGTTGTCGAAGTTAAGATTGAGGTATTTAAAAGGGCGACGCCTGCTCTGATGGTTGAGGTAAGGGGAAGGAAGCGAGCGGTTCTAGTCCCGGGGCTGAGAAGCAGGAAATCCTCCATGGGCGGCTCGTTGATCTTGACGTGACTTACCGTGGCCTTTTTCCACTGGATCAAGCAACACAATATATGCTTACAAAGTAGAATCAAAGCTTAATTACGAAGATAATGAATAAATCACGCTACGATAGGTTACAAAATTTAATATATTGAACAAGATTAAATATATGTATTAAAAAAATGATTAAGTATCAGTAACTCAAATATTGAAACAAAGTATATTAAGAGCAAATTAGAATAGTTCGTAATTCCCGAAGGAAAGCAAATTGTACAAAGGATAAACAGTTAAACATTAACACGCATAGTTATTTAGCAACGTTGCAATAATTTCGAATGTTCTGCGTCGATAACTTTTTCCTTAGCTAAAACAAGGTATTCGTTTATCGATACAGTCTCCGAGAACAAAGGAAATCTTTATACATATAATACAATAAAGTAAATTATAAACGCATGCAACAGGTTACAACATGGAATCGTACTCCTTGGTCCAATTAGGACGCTTCTTCAATCGGCACGAAACACAGGTAATGATCAGTGAGTTACAAAGTTACTTACAGAAATGAACATTCACCCGGTGGAAAGTGGGCTTGCTTTATTGACGTTAAAGACGTCGGAGGTGTCGAGCATTCAGGTGGCGCTCGTTCGCTTAGCAGGTACTTTGGGTGCGGCGGAGTCGGGATGGCAGGTGGTTTGGTACGTGACGGAAAAATTCCAAGACGGCGTCCAGTTGAATGGTGAAAAATTGCGATAAACGGTAGAAGATTGGCGGTAACGATACGAAATTAGTTCGGGAAACAATGCTCCGTACTTGTAGTGACAAATTGGCTCCGCTTTCAGCGTTAGAATTCGACGTAGGAATCGATAATCGAAATTCCAATGTGGCTCTTCATTCTCTTAGCGAAACACTTCAATCTTGCGTACAGATATCGACAAAGTCGGCGCAATAACGGTAATTTGACGTGTTACGACTAAACAAACGAGCATGTCACTAACGAAGAACTTCACGGTTTTTTCCGGTTTACTTTTAATTATTCTACATAACGGTATTGGAGCGTCGCACGATACATACACGTCCATATAGCTTTGGAGCGTGGGGACGACTGGTGAACAAGTCACTGCGTTACCCTAAATCCAAACGGTCCGAAACCGGTCACGTGGTTCCGAATGTTCTAGAAAAGCACAGGTCCGGAATAAAAGTAAAATCATATAACACGCCACACCAAATTAGTTGACCGAATATGATTTAGTTGCCACAAGAGTGCACTTTATGCAGAGTTATACAAGGTTGATGTCAAAGAATGTTTCTACGTCCCATTCCAAGTATTATTTTAGGTAGTGATGTTATGATTCACGCATTACCCATTCACCCTAGTCACATTAATATTGCTTATTGTCCAGTGTGCTTCCAAAAGCCAGTGCGGATGTACGTGCCCCCTCTTTTACCAAGTAGCTTCTCTATTAGTCAATATTTGCAACATTGTCCTAGTCCACTCTATTGCCGCAAGCACCCCGTTAGGTAGCAGCATATTTCAACGTCAAAAAATCATTATTGACGCAAGAGAATCATTTATTGATTTCAATAATTCTTTTACTAACTCCAAAAAATTATATTCACAAAACTATTTTTTAATAATTTTTATTTAAAAATTTGATTACAGGATTATTTATAATTTTTTTTTAATATTATCGATTTTTAGACGTTAAAGATTTCTTTCCAAAATTATTTTTGGTTTATCACTGGTATATTTCTAACTTAATAATTCTGCAAAGTACTCCAGACAATCTAGCAAAAATAGGCACTTAGTGAAAAAAATACACGAGAGAACAAACCATAAAAGCTGACGAGAAGAAGAATGAGAAGGAGGCAAGAGAAATGGATAAGAAAAAGAAAGATAGCAACAGGACACCTATAAAGGCAAACTAAGAGTTGTTAGTTTTCAAAAGAAGCTCATGGACCAAATAAGTGAGACTAAGAGTGGTGGAAATTCTAGACCTAGTTGCAGAGGAAGCGAGGTATCACGCTGATTATAAAAAAAGGGCGGCTAGAACAAGTAGATAAAGATTTGGCATATTAAAAACTCAGACGATTGTCAGTATACAACGCATAAATTGTTAAATTTAATGGGAGAATCAGCTCTTTCAATAAAATGGCTACGGAAAATAATAGAATACAATAGGGAAATGAAATAATTATAACTACTGGTTCTCCTGGGAATCCGTCTGTTGTCTGCTTTCGTGGAGCAGGACATAAAATACTTAGGCAGTCATGGTGTAATGAACGAGAAATTAATGAAGAAGAAGAAAAACTTAGAATAATTAAAGCTGCTGCGGCCATTATTAAGACAGATATACTGGGTGATCGTAAAAAACATGATTCAGAGCAGGCCGTGACCGAAGTGTTAAAGTTGGCAATACCTAATATAAGCCAATTGTCAAATGTTGACAGCTGCAAAGATTTTTGGTTAGATGTACATTAAGTTAAATGTATTTAACCAAAATTTTTTACAGCTGTCAACATTTGACAATTGGCGTATATTAAGTATTGCCAACTTTAACACTTCGGTCATGGCCTGCTCTTATCATTTTTTTACGATCACCCAGTAAAATCGCAAATTTACGATACCAAAAGTTATCCCTCTAATTCGCAATTTTTTGAAACTGCTTCTGAAAAATTCCTCTGCGTTCATTATTATTCTTACAAAACTTAATTATTAAAGGTAAAAAGCAGCATTGCCTAAATCGCCAGAAATGAAATGTAAATCTATTGCGCACTCTATTTTTTATGCTGTCAGACCAAGATCATTTATATCTCCCATTAATTTGGGACTGGGCGTGTACTTGCGTAGAAAATATGGCTCGCGCCTTCTTGTTGATATTGCTTCTCATCTTGGGTTTTGTTCAACGTATCATGATGTAAAAATGTATGAAGCATTCGTTGTAATGGATGAGCCAAAACCGGATTTTTTAGGATTCACAATTTGTATTTGATAATGCTGACTTTGACGTTAGAACAATTGATGGGCACAACACCTTTCATTGCATAGGTGGAATACGATGTATGACTCCATCTAAATTAAAGCCTATTAGCAAACCCTTAAAAAAACTGAAATTGATGCTGACTGCTGACTTAATTGCTTCCTGTGCTAACATTCCATACAAACCATGCATTAGAAAACAAATTCATGTTTTACGAAGTATTAAAACTAAAGAACTAGAGGAATTAAAAGTTTCATCAAAAGATAAAATTTTCCTAGCACCTACTGAATTTATACTCATAAAAATCGCTTAAGATCCCCGATCTTCCAGGATGGAGTGGTTTTATGGAGATTTTAACAAAATTTTTGCAACGCGAGACAACAACAATCCACTTTCTACCTTTTGTTAATTTGAAAGCTAATAACGATGAAGCAGACAACACAGTTTTATATTTTACAGCAGAGGGATGCAGGAAATCAAAACAAAGCACGTGCTTTGTCACATTTGATCAGCCTTGGGATGTCAAAAATTGTCTTGGTCAAGGGTGGTCATGTGCTCTGTGGTAAAAACCATAATTCAAAAATTGCTTAAGATTACAATAGCAAGAAAACTTTACCAGAACTGCTTGACAAACTTTGACAATCAAAAAATGATTGACATAAATGCACGACAATTGATTAAAAACCCATGACCGCTCTTGACCAAGATAATTTTTGACATCTCCGAGCTCAAGAAGTTATATCCAGTCAAAATGAAAGCTCATATTTAGATAATCTTGTGCTTAGATCGGGTGGATTTTACCTCCTTATGTCGTTTCTAGGCGCAATTGGATACATAATGGCTGTAAGTGGATTAATGGAGTTGTGGATTGTAGTGTATGCTTAAAAATTGACTGAAAAATTGATGGGAGTACATAATTTTTTTCGAGCTATTCGTGCTCAGTTTTTAACGCAAACGGCCTTGTCTTTAATTTTGATGCAAGAAATTAATGTCATTTTAAGAGCGCGAAGAAATCATGACACTTTTGGTAACTTTAAAGAAGTTCCTTTTTCTTATGAAGATGTAATACAATCTGATATAACTCAAAACCTATTTAAAAAGTCTAAAGCTCGTTTAATCGCGGCAGAAAACAAAGGGGTTACAGCTCAACTTTGGTTGCAGTACTTCAACCTGATTTCATTGGTTAGACAGTTTGTTCAAGCAGAACGAATGGGAGACTGGGAACAACAAAACAACAAAATGATTCCATTTTTTCACGCCGTTGGACACCTTTATTATGCAAAATCTCCACATATGTACCTGCAGGACATGCTAAGTCTTGAAAACAAAATGCCCAAAGACGATTTTATAAAGTTTACAAAAAAATTCTTAGTTCACTATTCGCAAGTCACACAAATTTTGGGCTGGTTCGTGGACAGATAAAACTGTGGAGGAGACTTTGATGAGATCTATGAAAACGGCTAGAGGACTTGTCCATTGGAGAGGATTTGCGCCTAGTGTTTTAGCGAGATGGATTCTAGATTCTTTGTGTATAGAAACATGTAGTAGCCTTGAATCTTACTTAGTTACTTACTCCTTGGCTTCAACAGTCCTTGCAGGACCATGGCCTCCCTCTTGGTTTACGGAGCCTGGTCTTTTACAGGAGGCGGCGGCTGCCCGCACCCCAACCCTGCTGATATAGTCAACAAGGCTATCTGTTCATCTCATCATTGTTTGTCGCTGGCTGCTGTTGTCGTCGTTATGCATGTTGTTGCAGTTTTTCCTTCGCATCTCTTATAATCCTTGCCCACTTCTTTCTGTTTTTTGCTTTCTTTTTCCAGTTCTTTATTCCGAGCTCCTGTATGTCACTTTCTAAGCTGTCATTCCATCTACTTCTCGGTCTTCCTTGTGTCCTCTTTCCATCAATTTTTCCCGTTACAGTCTTTTTAACACTTCGCGTATCGTCCATGCGTTGCAAGTGTCCTGCCCAACCCAAACGTCTGCTTCGGATTTCATTGGTGATACTTGGTCCGTTAAACATTACTTTCAGCTCATGGTTCATTCTTACCCTCCACCCATCATTCTCTTGTATCGGCCCGTATATTTTCAGCAAGACCTTCCTCTCCCATGTCTCCAGCATATGTTCGTCTTTTCTTGTGAGGCCCCATGTCTCCGCTGCGTACAACACCACGGGCCTTATTACCGTTTTGTACGCTTTTATTTTAGAGTTTATTGAGAGCGTTTTTGATTTTAGCACCTCTTGTAGCGCGTAGAAACACCTATTCCCTTGTATTACGCGAGCACTCACATCTTCACGTATTTCATTTCCCTCCGTAATTAACGCCCCTAAGTATCTGAAGCACTCGACTTTCTCATAACATTGCCCGTTTATATTTATATTCGTTATATTTTCGAACTTCCTCGTATTCTTTGTCGTTATCATGTACTTAGTTTTTTCGGTATTTACTCTTAAACCCTGTACTGCCGTTACTTCCCCGAAATATTTATATATTTCTTCTAGCTCTTTCTCATTTCTGCTAATGAGATCTATATCATCCGCATATGCTAGTATTTGGTTCTGCCTGTTGAAGATTGTGCCTCCCGGGTTTATTGGTAGTCTTCGTACAGCCCTTTCTAGCACCAGGTTAAACAGTGTTGTTGATAAGGCGTCTCCTTGTCTCAGCCCCACTTCTATTTTGAATTCTTCTGAAAGTTGATTCTGAATCCTCACTTTCGCTTTGGTATCTGCTAAGCACATTTTCACTAGATTAATTAACTTCGGTGGTATTTTCAACTCCTGTAACCCTTTGTATAGTTCGCTTCTTATTATGGAATCGTACGCTTGCTTAAAATCGATAAACATATGGTGCAAGTCGTTATTAAATTCATAGAATTTTTCTAACGTGTGCTTTATTGTAAAGATCTGATCGATTGTCGACCGGGTTTTTCGGAATCCGCACTGGTAATCTCCTACCAATTTTTCCATATAAACACTTAATTTTTTCTCAAGTAACTTACTAAATATTTTGTACCCAACGTTTAATAATGCTATGCCCCTATAATTCTCGCATCTCGTCTTATCTCCCTTTTTATGCAGTGGGCATATGATGGCCACATTCCACTCTTCCGGAATTTCTTCTTCTTCCCAGATTTTTTTTATAATGTCGTATATTTCTCTTATTATTATTGGGCCTCCGTATTTTATCATCTCTATCGTTATACTGTCCTGCCCCGGTGCCTTATAATTCTTCATTTTTATTATGACTTCTTCTAGTTCCTTATAAGTTGGTACTTTTGTTTCAATATCCTCTTCTTGCTCGATCGCCCCATTTTCTGCGTTCTGTTCTTTATTATCTTGTGTACCCAATAGCTCGACGAAGTAGTTCCTCCACCTTTGGATTACTTCTTCTTTGTTACCTAACAAACGCCCATTCTTATCTCTATATAACGTTGTTCTTGGCTGAAAACCTCTCTTTTTGTGATGTATTTCCTTATAAAATTGCCTTATATTCCTACTTTGTTCATACTCTTCCATTTTTTCCAGTTGTTGTTGCTCGTACATTCTCTTTTTTGCTCTACATGTTTTCTTTGCTGCTTTCCTTGTTTTAACAAATTGGTTTATCGTTTCTTCCGTATTGACCCTCAACATCTCCAACCTAGCTTTATTTCGTTCTTCTACTGCTTGCTTACAGTCTTCGTCGTACCATTTTTTATTTTTCTTTCTTTTCTTTTCTCCTACTATTTTGTTTATTGTTTTCGTTATTGCTGCGCTCACTTTTTTCCACCTTTCTTCAACCCCTTCCGGTTCGTCTCCTTTTTCTTCCTTTGCCTTTTCTATTCTTATTTCTAGGGCGTTTTGATATTCTCTTCTCTTTTCTGCCTTAGCAATTAATTCCTCGGTATTATATTTTATTTGTTGTGTCCCCTTTTCGTTTCTTTCTTTAGTTATTCTCTGTCTTATCTTTGCCACCACCATAAAGTGGTCAGAGTTAGTGTCTGCGCCCCTATAGCTTCTGCTGCCTAATATATCTGATGCATGCCTGGCGTCTATCAGTATATGGTCTATCTGGTTCCTTGTTCTGGCATCCGGGGATATCCACGTTTCTTTTGCGGGAGTTTTTATGCTGGAATCTCGTACTGGCAATTATCATCCTTCTCCCTGTAGCAAAGTCTATTAGCCTCCTTCCGTTATCGTTACTTTCTTCGTGTAAACTATGCTTGCCTACTACCCTTTGGAACACTGCTTCTCTTCCCACTTTCGCATTTAGGTCCCCTAACACAATTCTTATATCGTGATTCACTATTTCATCCATATGCCTTTCTAAAGTTGCATAAAAGCCTTCCTTTTCCTCGCTTCCTTTGTCCTCAGTTGGTGCGTGCACATTAATTAGAGTTATGTTAAAGAACTTAGCTTTTAGCCTCAGTATCGCCATTCTCTCATTAACCGCTTTAAAATCTATTATTTTGTTTTTAAATTTTTCACTAATCATAAAACCCACTCCAAAACCTCCCTTCACCGCCCCACTATAACATATTGTATATCCTTCATAATCAATAATTCCCCCATCTTTCCATCTCATTTCTTGGATAGCAGTGACTTCTATTTTGTATCTCTTTATTTCCTTAATTAAATTTTGTACTGTTCCTACCTCTGCTAGCGTTCGTACATTCCACGTCTGAAATCCCTCCTTTGCTTCTTTTTATTTCCACTTTGCATAACCAGTTCATCGTCTATATCGTCATCGTTATTATCCGTCCTTTCCCATTCATTTACTAGTTTTTTGGTTAGTTTTTGTTATTTTCCTGAGTTGCTGATTAACTTCGTCTTCCCTGGGCGATCGCTCACTAATCGTAAGCTTCTTATCATCGGTATTTCCATTTCCTACGTTTGCAAAATATCCCGTTCCGTACGCAGTTCCGTTTACAATCAATTTATCATTTCTGAGAAATGCTTTGTGCCCTAATTGCCTAGCTCGTTTTAAGTGGGGGATCAACCCTTTTCTATCCTCTTGAACCTTTTTGGTATAATCGTCGTTGATCCATATCTCTGTCCCTTTTAAAAGTTTTGCTTGCTTAAATACCTCCATTTTCATATCCCACCTTAGAAATTTCACCAGAATTGGTCTTTTTTTGTTTGGCTGGAAGCTCCCCAACCTCCGTATTTCTTCTATATCTACATTTACGTTACCGCTTACTTTAATTTTTCCTAGAAGCTCTTTAATCTTTTCTTTCGTGTCCTCTTGCTTTTCTCCTTCAGTGTCCTGTATTCCTTGTATTACTACGTTCTTTTTCTTTATTTCCTTCTCCACAAATTCTAGTCTCTCATCCTGAGCCCTAATTATCTGTTTTAATTTTTGGCTCTCTTGTCTTAGCGCCTTCATTTCTGTTGTACTCTTGACTATCTTCTCCTCCATCGTTGACAATTTTGCATTTATTTGCGTAAACATCCTCTTTATTCTTATCTTTAATCTTATGTTGGTGTTAAATATGTGATCAGCGAACAGCATGTTAGTTCCAGACCAGGACAAGTAAAACATGATGATACGGATCTGAAACTGTTTCGTCAATGGTTTGAGTCTCACCCACCTTTCCCTGGACAACAAGAGATTATGTCTGTTGTAGCAGGAGTAATTTGTGATGAAAATATTAATTGTCACAAAAGTTTGGAAGTAGGTATGAAAGCAATGAAGACTATGATTGGGAGTAACTTCCATGACATTAAATTGAAGAAAACGGATAGAGCAATTCCTCTCACTGGAGTAAACCACTTTCTGTTTTTGATGATTCGGGAGAAGTGAGAAAACAAAAAAATCTGCTTTGTATGACTGTTTTATATGTCAAAAAGCCTGTCTTTAGAAGGTGGAAGATTTGTTATAGACGGAGGTTAGCTGAGCTAAATCGACTGCTGTACAAGGACCATAAACTTGGGAACAGTACGAGAAATGAGACAATACTAGCATTTCGCATAGCAAGACTTTACTTTTTTGTGGAAGCAAATGTCTGTGTAAATAAATTAGCTTTAAGTTTATATAAGCTAGCTTAAAATAATTTAAAGTATTTTGTAGCTAAAACTATTACTCATTACCAATCCCAATTTTAAGGCTTCCTTTTTAATCAAGATCACCGTACCATCGATAGTTAAATTTACATTATTATTTAAAATTTTGACTTGTTGTTCATTACAAAATAGTAATATGACAGACTTTCAGGGATTCACCATCAGTGAGTGTTTTGGAGAAGAAGCAGCAATTGCATTCAAGTCTCGTTGAAAGTCCCTCAAAACTAGATGCTGATTGTTTATATTTAAATAATGATAAAGTTGAGCAGCATCAGCATACTTGTGTATTTTACAAGTTTTTACATCATCAAAAAAGGAATGTGTATAAGCAGTAAATAATAGGGGTCCCAGAATAGAACCTTGTGGAACTCTTTCCATGACTGATTTGAGATCCCATAATCATTAGGCAACCTTACACTTTGAACTCTATCGAGTAGGTAGCTACGAAAGAGAACCACGGCATTAGAAGAAGGACCAATGGATTTTAAAATAATTAAAAGAATGTTATCATTAATGGTATTAAAGGTTTTCCTAGCCAATAAATGTGAAAATTGAAACTTTATTCTGGTTTATAGCTGCAGTTAGGTCGTCAGTGACATTTGGTAAGGTAGTGGTACAGCTAAAACCAGATCTAAAACTAGACTAAAACTTAGGTATAATATTATATTCGTTTAAATGACATCTTAACTGCACATTAATAATTGTTTCCAAGATTTACGATAAAACAAAAAGGACGGTAAGTCAATTATTGAAATAGGAACAACAATGCCTTTTTTACAAGTTGAAAATATATTTAAAGTGAAACAGCAGCTAAATATATTTATACTTACATAAGGTAGAATAATAGACAGCAGAATTTAATAACACCCCGTAGAACTACTTTGAGTTGCGTTAATGAATTTATCTATTGTGTAAGTATCCACAGTAGTAAATTCAAAAACCCAGTTTTAATTTTTTGGAGAGCAAGGGTTGGTGACGCGTAAAATACAGCCTCTCCCAGCCAGACGCTAACCCCACCCTCTTGTCGGGGCCTCTTACTATCACTGATAAGGAAATGGCGACCGAGTATTGGCGGGTTGACCGTAGGCTAATAACCCGCTAACTACTTAAATAACCATAGTACTACGGAAACAAAAAAAAAGAAGCCGGACTGACAAACCGTTGACGACCTTTGGCCTAAAGAAAACCCGAATCTACCAAGCAGCTGCAGAGATGGATAGGTACTTACTTACTTTTACTTCTGTCCATCTCTAGGGTATAGATGGACAAAAGATTGATACCAGTTAGATGTATTGGGTCTTAGCGAAGTAAGATGGAATGAATTAGGAGAGCTGACCATACCTAATGGCTCGACATTTTTTTATTCAAGAAGACCAAACGACAAAAACTAACAGCTACATACGATAGTCATGCTACTAAACCGGAAAATGACAAGAAGCTTAATGAGAATAGAACCCATTATCAGGAAAATTAATAGTTGCCAGTATAAAAAGAAAGATAAGAAATATCAGCATAATATAGTGTTTTGCGCCTACAAACCAAGCAGACATGGAAGAAAAACAACAGTTCTATGCAGCTATAAAATACATTAAATAAAAAAAAGAAAAACATTATTCTGCTAAAGAGAGACCTAAACGGGAAAGTAGGTCACGACAACATAGGTCTAGAACAAGTAATAGGCAAATACGGAATAAGCGATCAAAATTAAATTAGAGTACTTTTCATAGATAGATGGGCCAATAACAAAATGGTAATGGGAGGGACGCTGTTTACCTACAAAGAGGTCCATAAAAAAACATGAGTTTTCCCAGACCAAAATACAGAACCAAATTGACCACTTTGCTTGCTATACAAAGACGATGGATAGGCTCATTACTGGACGCGAGGAACAAGAAAAGCGCAGACATCAATAGCGACCATCACCTCATAATAGCAAGCATAAGAAATAAAATCATGGCAGCAAAGCAAAAATTTGCTCATTGCCAAAGTACGGGGATTTAAGAACGCACAGAGAAAGGACTGGGTATCAGAACAAATCCGGAGAAACATAGAAAAAAAGTAAAATATTAAAATAAAATGATTGCTTTTACAAATGCGTTGACAAAAGCTTAACCAGAACCAGTATAAACTCAAGGACCGCGCAGTCAAACGCAGCGCACGAGCAGATCGAAGAAGATAGACAAGGGAATCACTAGAAAGAGATTAAAAGACAGCAAAATATGTTAACGTAACAGAAGAGTACAATATAAGTCGTATGCTATCACAAAGGAAACGCCCAAGGAACCGATCGGACACACTCAATAGATAAAGAAATTAAAACAGCTGGAAAGACTTGGAACGAGATCAAGGAAATAGCCAAAAACAGAGTTAGGTGGCTCTGCTTCGTAAAAATATTCACTGACGTCATAAATAGCGCAACCATTTTTCTGTTCTTAATTCTTTATTTTTGTACTCTTGGACTAAACATTGGAAAGTATAATATTTATTAATTTTAAAGAATATATGGTTGCTACCGGTTCTCAACAAAACTTTTTAACAAACGACAACAAAAAATTTAGATTGATCACTCATCTTTGTAACAAATTAACTGAGGCAGGTGTTACTGTGAAGCAAGCGCTTGATGACGTTGATACTCTTGTCGTAAACACTGCAATTCAGCAATCTAAAGTTTATTCTAAAGTTTTCATAGTGGGAAAAGATGTGGACCTCTTGGTGTTGCTAACAGCACTGGCTACCAAAGATAGAAATATATTTTTTCTTAAACCAGGGCGAGAGAAAACTGAAACGCGAGTGTATTCATCGCTAGATATGCAAAAAAAGCCTTGGAACAGTAAAAGACCACATTCTGTTTATCCACGCTGCAAGTGGTTGTGATTCTGTATCTATCTGCTGTATTGATAATGCTACTGTTAATAGTGGTACAAATGACAAGTGTGAATTTACAGCTAAACGGCTGCACATATGAAAAAATTAATGAAAACAATTTTATGTAAAATTTTATCCTTTACACATTAGTTCCCTTTTTATTTTGTTCGTCAGACTAACAGTTCTTCCGTAAAATGAAAAAAATCGTTCAAAACCGATTATTTAATTAACAACGGTCATTTTTCAAGATGGCAGCTGATGGGTGGGCAGTTTTTGATACTTACTTAGAATAGGCATACAAACATCTGTACCATAATTCAGCTTTCTACCAATTTCTTCCACTAAAAACCTAGCTTGCCTAGAGTAAAGCATGTGAACGCATTTTGGATATAATTTCCTAACGCGCATGCGTTTCATTACTAGCTAATACGCGAAACTAATGAGTAATGCATGCATAAAGGTATGAAATTTATAAAAATATATTAAATTTTAACAACCGATTCGCAAATTACGAAAATAAAAGTTATGTACGTGTGATCTGGCGAAAACTTTGCGGAGCAAAGAAATGAACCACAAATGTACAGTATGTAAAATGAGATAGGGTGGTAAAAAATAAGTTGGAAAGGAATACTTAACAATAAATATAGTACTACCTTGCAACAAAATTACTATATTGATTCTGCAACTTTCGAATACATACAACAAAAACTTGTGTCGCCAAATAAAAGAGACCTAATCTTATTTTACGACCACTCATCGCTAGAACAATAAATAACACAACTTGGAATTTAAACGCCAGTGTACAAACTTTGCACAAACCCTATATAATTTCATAATCTATTGCAATGATATGCGTGGTCTTGTACTTACCAGGAAACAATCCCTAAATGCCTGTAATTCACGCAACTGCAATTATATTTTGTATGAGACTCTTATTAACTCTCTCAGGGTCGTTATTTAGCTATTTAGCTTTATTAATAAATAAGAAATAGAATAAAACACGAAAACAAAAATCAACGTTACAAAAAAAGGAAAAGGTTTTATTAAATCGATTTCTAACTGAAGTTTTCGAAAGTCAAATAAATTTTACTAGGTGCTATCGTCCTTTTAAAAAGAGAACACTTATCTTAAAATTTCCTTGTTGGAATATCCTTCACTCCAACAAACAATAAATGTCCAACTTCTATTTCATTAGCCTGCAGGTTTCTCAAGTAACCACCAACACTCGCCTTTAGTTTGAGTCTTCCTCTGGATTGTTTTATGTTATATTAAGCTTGATTTTACCACCATCACAATTTGAAAAACTTTCTGGATCGTTTTATGCTTCTTACTCTTCTGGACCTTCCACAATTCGTTGATAATTACTTAATTTTCTTCTTTTATGTTCAAAATCACTTTACATTACGTTTTAAACCGTCCTTTTTCTTTATTTCTCCAGAGGATCAAAATCCTCTGTCTTTATTTTCAAAGACGAGCCGTAACCAACTAAAACAAATCTCTATCTTTTGTCTTCCTTCTTTAATTTCCATTTTTTTTAACCAACAAGTAAATCTCATGGCCATGAGTATTCTTTAATATGTTTGTGACATTCATTGACATTGACATCCATAATGACATTTATCGTTGCACAAAAAAAAACAAGTAAGACTAAAACTTCTTATACATTAAACCTTTTGAACAAATCTGAACTAAATTATAATTAAAATTAACATAAATAAAAATCGTATCAATCTGATTGTGTTTTTCTTTTCTTTTAGTGCAAACAAACTTCACAAATATAAAAATATAAATTATTAGAATATGTAACAAGAAATTATAGCAAAAAAAATACGCAACCCTGAGTTTAAAAGTTAGAAAATCAAAATCTTACAGTCTTCATAAATCTCCAAATGTAAATTGAACTGTAGCAAGCATTCCAAAAATTGCTTTCCAGGAACTACAACACCCCAGTCAAAACATGCACCTCCAAATATCATAGCAGTATATATAAACAGCAAATTTTAGTTAATTTTTTTGTTTACAAATGAGTTTTCTACTTGTTTCACTTCATTATATGTATAAATATTATATTCTACCATTTATTCCGTTGGCTTACCATCGTTGAATAGCTTGCACTCAATTCAATTTTTATGTTGTTATTTATTATACGTATACTATAAACCATATAAAAGAAATATTTTTTCATATATTAAAATCAACGTACAAACAAATAAATACTACTTTCAAATCACAGAAACAGTTACTCAAAAACATTATACAAGCTAAATTATATAATAAAATCAAATCAATAAACGCTTATTATATGCTTAAATACAAACATTAGTATATAACTAACTAAGGAGGAATTCCAATTGAAGTATTCTTTTGAAGGTGAAAAATATAAGATTCGTATTTTTGGTATTTTATCTGATATGATGAGAATCTACACATATATTGTTGTTGTTCATATGATTATTCTTCTTCTTGTTCTTCTTCTCCTTCTTCTTCTTCTTCTTCTTCAGTAGATCTAGTAAAGAACACTAGATATACAAACACAACGAGACCTATCCCAGCTCCGACACCTACAACTACAGCTGTTGTAACGGATTGTTTTGTAAATGGACTTTCAGTAGTACCCTCTGTTGTAGATGGCGCAGTTGTAAATTCGGTTGCCATGCTTGATGTAAATTCCGTGTATTCTGAAGAGCTCTCTGTTGTAATTGACGCCGTTGAAGACTCAGTTGTCGTGCTTGAAGATGTTATTGGCGACGTTTCTGTAGAGCTTTCTGTTGCAGATGATGCTGTCGAAGACTCAGTTGCCGTGCTTGAAGATGTTATTGGCGACGTTTCTGTAGAGCTCTCTGTTGTAAATGATGCCGGCGAGGACTCAGGTGCCGTGCTTGAAGATGTTATTGGCGACGTTTCTGTAGAGCTGTCTGTTGTAAATGATGCAGTCGAGGACTCAGTTGCCGTGCTTGAAGATGTTATTAGCGACGTTTCTGTAGAGCTCTCTGTTGTAAATGATGCAGGCGTGGACTCAGTTGCCGTGACTGAAGATGTTATTGGCGACGTTTCTGTAGAGCTCTCTGTTGTAAATGATGCAGGCGAGGACTCAGTTGCCGTGACTGAAGATGTTATTGGCGACGTTTCTGTAGAGCTCTCTGTTGTAAATGATGCAGGCGAGGACTCAGTTGCCGTGACTGAAGATGTTATTGGCGACGTTTCTGTAGAGCTCTCTGTTGTAAATGATGCAGGTGAGGACTCAGTTGCCGTGACTGAAGATGTTATTGGCGACGTTTCTGAAGAGCTCTCTGTTGTAAAAGATGCAGGCGAGGACTCAGTTGCCGTGACTGAAGATGTTATTAGCGACGTTTCTGTAGAGCTCTCTGTTGTAAATGATGCAGGCGAGGACTCAGCTGCCGTGACTGAAGATGTTATTGGCGATGTTTCTGTAGAGCTCTCTGTTGTAAATGATGCAGGCGAGGACTCAGTTACCGTGCTTGAAGATGTTATTGGCGACATTTCTGTAGAGCTCTCTGTTGTAAATGATGCAGGCGAGGACTCAGTTGCCGTGACTGAAGATGTTATTGGCGACGTTTCTGTAGAGCTCTCTGTTGTAAATGATGCAGGCGAGGACTCAGTTGCCGTGACTGAAGATGTTATTGGCGACGTTTCTGTAGAGCTCTCTGTTGTAAATGATGCAGGCGAGGACTCAGTTGCCGTGACTGAAGATGTTATTGGCGACGTTTCTGTAGAGCTCTCTGTTGTAAATGATGCAGGCGAGGACTCAGTTGCCGTGACTGAAGATGTTATTAGCGACGTTTCTGTAGAGCTCTCTGTTGTAGATGATGCAGGCGTGGACTCAGTTGCCGTGACTGAAGATGTTATTGGCGACGTTTCTGTAGAGCTCTCTGTTGTAAATGATGCAGGCGAGGACTCAGTTGCCGTGACTGAAGATGTTATTGGCGACGTTTCTGTAGAGCTCTCTGTTGTAAATGATGCAGGCGAGGACTCAGTTGCCGTGACTGAAAATGTTATTGGCGACGTTTCTGTAGAGCTCTCTGTTGTAAATGATGCAGGCGAGGACTCAGTTGCCGTGACTGAAGATGTTATTAGCGACGTTTCTGTAGAGCTCTCTGTTGTAACTGATGCAGGCGAGGGCTCAGTTGCCGTGCTTGAAGATGTTATTGGCGACATTTCTGTAGAGCTCTCTGTTGTAAATGATGCAGGCGAGGACTCAGTTGCCGTGACTGAAGATGTTATTGGCGACGTTTCTGTAGAGCTCTCTGTTGTAAATGATGCAGGCGAGGACTCAGTTGCCGTGACTGAAGATGTTATTAGCGACGTTTCTGTAGAGCTCTCTGTTGTAAATGATGCAGGCGAGGTCTCAGTTGCCGTGCTTGAAGATGTTATTGGCGACGTTTCTGTAGAGCTCTCTGTTGTAAATGATGCAGGCGAGGACTCAGTTGCCGTGACTGAAGATGTTATTAGCGACGTTTCTGTAGAGCTCTCTGTTGTAAATGATGCAGGCGAGGACTCAGTTGCCGTGCTTGAAGATGTTATTGGCGAAGTTTCTGTAGAGCTCTCTGCTGTAAATGATGCAGGCGAGGACGCAGTTGCCGTGATTGAAGATGTTAGTGGCGACGTTTCTGTAGAACTCTCTGTTGTAAATGATGGAGGCGAGGACTCAGTTGCCGTGACTGAAGATGTTATTAGCGACGTTTCTGTAGAGCTCTCTGTTGTAAATGATGCAGTCGAGGACTCAGTTGCCGTGCTTGAAGATGTTATTGGCGACGGTTCTGTAGAGCTCTCTGTTGTAAATGATGCAGGCGAGGACTCAGTTGCCGTGCTTGAAGATGTTATTGGCGACGTTTCTGTAGAGCTATCTGTTGTAAATGATGCAGGCGAGGACTCAGTTGCCGTGACTGAAGATGTTATTGGCGACGTTTCTGTAGAGCTCTCTGTTGTAGATGATGCAGTGGAGGACTCAGTTGTCGTGCTTGAAGATGTTATTGGCGACGTTTCTGTAGCGCTCTCTGTTGTAGATGATGCAGTCGAGGACTCAGTTGTCGTGCTTGAAGATGTTATTGGCGACGTTTCTGTAGAGCTCTCTGTTGTAGATGATGCAGTCGAGGACTCAGTTGTCGTGCTTGAAGATGTTATTGGCGACGTTTCTGTAGAGCTCTCTGTTGTAGATGAAGCACTCGAGGACTCAGTTGTCGTGCTTGAAGATGTTATTGGCGACGTTTCTGCAGAGCTCTCTGTTGTAGATGATGCAGTCGAGGACTCAGTTGTCGTGCTTGAAGATGTTATTGGCGACGTTTCTGTAGAGCTCTCTGTTGTAGATGATGCAGTCGAGGACTCAGTTGTCGTGCTTGAAGATGTTATTGGCGACGTTTCTGTAGAGCTCTCTGTTGTAGATGATGCAGTCGAGGACTCAGTTGTCGTACTTGAAGACGTTATTGGCAACGTTTCTGTAGAGCTCTCTGTTGTAGATGATGCAGTCGAGGACTCAGTTGTCGTGCTTGAAGATGTTATTGGCGACGTTTCTGTAGAGCTCTCTGTTGTAGATGATGCAGTCGAGGACTCAGTTGTCGTGCTTGAAGATGTTATTGGCGACGTTTCTGTAGAGTTGGCTGTTGTAGATGATGCAGTCGAGGACTCAGTTGTCGTGCTTGAAGATGTTATTGGCGACGTTTCTGTAGAGCTCTCTGTTGTAGATGATGCAGTCGAGGACTCAGTTGTCGTGCTTGAAGATGTTATTGGCGACGTTTCTGTAGAGCTCTCTGTTGTAGATGATGCAGTCGAGGACTCAATTGTCGTGCTTGAAGATGTTATTGGCGTCGTTTCTGTAGAGCTCTCTGTTGTAGATGATGCAGTCGAGGACTCAGTTGTCGTGCTTGAAGATGTTATTGGCGACGTTTCTGTAGAGCTCTCTGTTGTAGATGATGCAGTCGAGGACTCAGTTGTCGTGCTTGAAGATGTTATTGGCGACGTTTCTGTAGAGCTCTCTGTTGTAGATGATGCAGTCGAGGACTCAGTTGTCGTGCTTGAAGATGTTATTGGCGACGTTTCTGTAGAGCTCTCTGTTGTAGATGATGCAGTCGAGGACTCAGTTGTCGTGCTTGAAGATGTTATTGGCGACGTTTCTGTAGAGCTCTCTGTTGTAGATGATGCAGTCGAGGACTCAGTTGTCGTGCTTGAAGATGTTATTGGCGACGTTTCTGTAGAGCTTTCTGTTGTAGATGATGCAGTCGAGGACTCAGTTGTCGTGCTTGAAGATGTTATTGGCGACGTTTCTGTAGAGCTCTCTGTTGTAGATGATGCAGTCGAGGACTCAGTTGTCGTGCTTGAAGATGTTATTGGCGACGTTTCTGTAGAGCTCTCTGTTGTAGATGATGCAGTCGAGGACTCAGTTGTCGTGCTTGAAGATGTTATTGGCGACGTTTCTGTAGAGCTCTCTGTTGTAGATGATGCAGTCGAGGACTCAGTTGTCGTGCTTGAAGATGTTATTGGCGACGTTTCTGTAGAGCTCTCTGTTGTAGATGATGCAGTCGAGGACTCAGTTGTCGTGCTTGAAGATGTTATTGGCGACGTTTCTGTAGAGCTCTCTGTTGTAGATGAAGCAGTCGAGGACTCAGTTGTCGTGCTTGAAGATGTTATTGGCGACGTTTCTGTAGAGCTTTCTGTTGTAGATGATGCAGTCGAGGACTCAGTTGTCGTGCTTGAAGATGTTATTGGCGACGTTTCTGTAGAGCTCTCTGTTGTAGATGATGCAGTCGAGGACTCAGTTGTCGTGCTTGAAGATGTTATTGGCGACGTTTCTGTAGAGCTCTCTGTTGTAGATGATGCAGTCGAGGACTCAGTTGTCGTGCTTGAAGATGTTATTGGCGACGTTTCTGTAGAGCTCTCTGTTGTAGATGATGCAGTCGAGGACTCAGTTGTCGTGCTTGAAGATGTTATTGGCGACGTTTCTGTAGAGCTCTCTGTTGTAGATGATGCAGTCGAGGACTCAGTTGTCGTGCTTGAAGATGTTATTGGCGACGTTTCTGTAGAGCTCTCTGTTGTAGATGATGCAGTCGAGGACTCAGTTGTCGTGCTTGAAGATGTTATTGGCGACGTTTCTGTAGAGCTCTCTGTTGTAGATGATGCAGTCGAGGACTCAGTTGTCGTGCTTGAAGATGTTATTGGCGACGTTTCTGTAGAGCTCTCTGTTGTAGATGATGCAGTCGAGGACTCAGTTGTCGTGCTTGAAGATGTTATTGGCGACGTTTCTGTAGAGCTCTCTGTTGTAGATGATGCAGTCGAGGACTCAGTTGTCGTGCTTGAAGATGTTATTGGCGACGTTTCTGTAGAGCTCTCTGTTGTAGATGATGCAGTCGAGGACTCAGTTGTCGTGCTTGAAGATGTTATTGGCGACGTTTCTGTAGAGCTCTCTGTTGTAGATGATGCAGTCGAGGACTCAGTTGTCGTGCTTGAAGATGTTATTGGCGACGTTTCTGTAGAGCTCTCTGTTGTAGATGATGCAGTCGAGGACTCAGTTGTCGTGCTTGAAGATGTTATTGGCGACGTTTCTGTAGAGCTCTCTGTTGTAGATGATGCAGTCGAGGACTCAGTTGTCGTGCTTGAAGATGTTATTGGCGACGTTTCTGTAGAGCTCTCTGTTGTAGATGATGCAGTCGAGGACTCAGTTGTCGTGCTTGAAGATGTTATTGGCGACGTTTCTGTAGAGCTCTCTGTTGTAGATGATGCAGTCGAGGACTCAGTTGTCGTGCTTGAAGATGTTATTGGCGACGTTTCTGTAGAGCTCTCTGTTGTAGATGATGCAGTCGAGGACTCAGTTGTCGTGCTTGAAGATGTTATTGGCGACGTTTCTGTAGAGCTCTCTGTTGTAGATGATGCAGTCGAGGACTCAGTTGTCGTGCTTGAAGATGTTATTGGCGACGTTTCTGTAGAGCTCTCTGTTGTAGATGATGCAGTCGAGGACTCAGTGTCGTGCTTGAAGATGTTATTGGCGACGTTTCTGTAGAGCTCTCTGTTGTAGATGATGCAGTCGAGGACTCAGTTGTCGTGCTTGAAGATGTTATTGGCGACGTTTCTGTAGAGCTCTCTGTTGTAGATGATGCAGTCGAGGACTCAGTTGTCGTGCTTGAAGATGTTATTGGCGACGTTTCTGTAGAGCTCTCTGTTGTAGATGATGCAGTCGAGGACTCAGTTGTCGTGCTTGAAGATGTTATTGGCGACGTTTCTGTAGAGCTCTCTGTTGTAGATG